>JAOTRQ010082351.1:0-11397 GCA_028565875.1 Hoplisoma paleatum
AGAGAGAGAGAGAGAGAGAGAGAGAGAGAGAGAGAGAGAGAGAGAGAGAGAGAGAGAGAGAGAGAGAGCAAGAAAGGGAGAGAGAGAAAGACAAGGGAGATCTCTAATCTCTAATAACTAAACGGTGTGTTTTTGTACCCAGATGAAAAAAAAACACGAAAAGCAAAAGAACTTGCAAACTTCACAGAGAAAGCCCCACTGGGGCCTCATCTGGAAATCAAACGCAGGACTTCCTGCTTTGAGGTGGCAATGCTAGTCACTGTGCCATCCTCAATAAATATATCATTTAATTATTTTATTTCTAAACTCTTAGATGATTGTTGTGTTTAGACTGCACTGAAATTGTGTTTCTGCTGCTGGAATGATGTTGCATAGCAAACTTTCAAGCAGGTCACTGCCTGTAAGGAGTATCCTACAATCTCTGACGTCCATACAAGATTTTCTCTGGATAGAATTAATTAACATCCCTATATTACACAGACTAGCTCCTGTTTAATGCGCTTATCTTCAAATAAATCAATTGTCAACAATGTTCCTGCTTTGTCCTCAGTTTTTCCAGGCATCTGAATCTGGTCATGTAATCTGAATATGGTCTAAGCAATTATAATCTGCTGCCATCCTGTGGTCAAATAGTGTGTTTGTCATAGCCAATAGTCAAAGACTCAAATTTGTAAATCCTAACAAATGATGATTAATAACAACAACACATGTAAGTTATTGTTTTTTATCATCTACATTGCATTTCAGACCTTTGCTGGTGCACCTACTTGTGTACTGGAGGTTTAGGTTATTGCATGAATTTCCGAATCTGGTAGATCTCTGTAGAAATCACCACTCCACAAATGACAAAGATTAATGTGATCATACAAAATACTCAATGTTACTGATTTTATGTAGTATGTATTAGTTTTGCATCAGCTAATTCTGATAAAACTAAGATTTAGTAATAATAATAAGTTATATTATCAATACGCTCTAATATCTCTATCTATAGGTCTAACGGTATCCATGGTAGTATCTGTTGATTAGCAAAATTAATTCTGTGGTATCAATTAGAAAAAGTGCCATTACAGATTTACTAAATTAAGCTGGCAAAAAATCCATGTGCAATCCGGATATAAGGATTTGGTAGACTCTTAGCAGTTACTTATAATAAAGCAGGTCATGCAAGCAAGGATCAATAACCCGAGACAAAGCTTATTAGGCCACTGAATGAAGTTCCTTATTAATGTCTTTTTCATAAAAGTTATCTGCCTTTGCCTATTCTAACACAATGCATCAGGGCTCAGTTAATGATCACATTATGCCAAGAATAGGTTATACCATATTGGCAATCATTATCGGTCTTTCCTCCATTTTTGGCATAATTTTGAATGTGACAGTGATTGTTGTGACAGTAAAGAACAAGCAACTGCGCCAACCATTAAATTATGCTTTGGTCAACCTAGCAGTGGCTGACCTTGGTTGTGCATTATTTGGAGGAATACCTACAATGATCTGCAATGCAATGGGGTACTTCATCCTAGGAAGGATAGGGTGTGTTTTGGAGGGCTTTGCTGTTGGCTTCTTTGGTAAGTTTTTTATTATTTTATTTTATTTACAACACAATTGCCTCAAAGATCAAATTTCTTGCTAAATGGTGAGTATTATGGTTATATAACATGTCACCACTGGTGCTATGATTAATGTTAGTATATGTTGGTTGTAGTAGTAATTTTAGTAAATACTTTTGCCTAGAAGTGCATCTTTCCTGATTTTTGTTGTTGGTGTATTTATGAATCAGACACTGATTAAAATTAGTGAAATCGAAGGCCATCATTGCTCTTAGGTCATTAACATATAATTAGACTTCCCTCAAATATAGAACTGTAAAGTTCAAGTTAAAAACTTTTCCTTTAATTTCAATGATTGAGTTTTACATTTGCACATGTTTGTCATTTATATATAACAGTTTTTGAAACAAGCCTTTCTTGATCTAGATCTTAAGAATGTTTAAATAATTTTAAATGTTGATGCTTTTAAATGTCTTAATAGTTTTAAATGCCTTTTCTTATTTTAAAATTATTAAATATCTTCAAATTAAAATATATTTTTGTTTTAAATTTCTTTTTCTTATATGCGGCACTTTGAATTGTCATGGTGTATGAAAGGTGCTATACAAACAAACCTGCTGTTATTAAAATGTTTACAAAAATGTTTTGACTTTTGATGATTCAACTTATATTTAAACGTATGTATTATGTATTTAATTTTTTATATCTGTGTAACATGCTTTTTTATCTCTATTGAACAACAAAAATAATAAGAAGAAACAAACTATTATATTATTGAAATTCTCCTAATCAAAAGGTCCAAGCTGTTGAAGTTTATAGCAGCTAAAAACACTATTCAATAAATTTGACCAATTCTGTGTTGGTTCCAATTAATTCTAAGTATTTTGTCTGGTGTTCAATGTTTACATTTAACCATTAAGAAAGATTTTACTGTGTTTAATTAATTAATAAATGTTATAATTTAGTTCGTGTGTTATTTTATATCCAAGAAATTAGGCATATTTGCCTGTAAATTTAGAAGGGCCTATTTAAACATGTTTGTACAATGGTATAACTGTTATAAATCATCGTTCCTAGCTGTTTCAAATCAACTGCAATACCAATATTAAATGCCATTACAAATTTTCAAGTTTTACTTCACTAAAAACTTTATTACTTTATAGGTATTGCTGGTTTGTGTTCTGTGGCGGTCATTGCAGTTGATCGTTACTTGGTGGTTTGCAGACCCCTGGGAAATATATTTTTCCAAACTAAGCATGCAGTGGCTGGTGTGCTCTTTTCTTGGGTCTGGTCCTTTATTTGGAACGCTCCACCTCTGTTTGGATGGGGCAGTTACCAGTTAGAGGGTGTGATGACTTCCTGTGCTCCTGACTGGTACAGCCGAGACCCAGTCAATGTTTCATTTATCATGTGTTATTTTATGCTCTGTTTTGCCCTGCCTTTTATGACAATCGTCTTCTCTTACTCCCAACTTATGTATACCCTACGACAAGTAAGTAACTAAATTTATTTAGATGTACATGTGTGCTTTATAGAGTCATCACTTATGCAAGTCTAAAGTAAAATAACACTGAACTGGATTTTCCAGTTAAGGGACAGTTTTTTTTAAAATTGATTTAAATGTTATTAAGTGTTATCATGAAATCTGGCATCTATATAGAGACACATAATTAGCTATGACTAACCATCAGTAAACATGACAATTTACTTAAATTTACTTTTTTAAATTTTAAACTTGTGAAATGTATCATAATATTCAACCATAACATTTGATTGCCATACCAGAAGCATCCACAACCTCTTAGGTAGTTTATACATTTAATGCATGTTTTATTGTGAAATTACATTTGACTTACAAATATTAAAGAGATATTAGCCTTGTGATGACTTTTGGCTTGTGAAAAGAATTTTAAAAATAAACACTAACATTCTAGGTGGTTAAGCTCCAAATGGCAGAAGGAGGAAGCACTGCCAAAGCTGAGGCACAGGTGGCACGTATGGTAATTGTGATGATCATGGCTTTCTTGGTCACATGGCTCCCCTATGCTGCCCTTGCTCTTTCTGTGATTTTTGACTCCAATCTGTACATCAACCCAGTAATTGCCGCAATTCCTGCCCACTTGACCAAGAGTAGCACAGTCTTCAATCCTATCATTTACATCTTCATGAACAGACAGGTCAGTATGAGTAAATTATATAGATTTTTAAATAAATAAGGAATACTTACATCTTAATGTCCAAAAACTAATGCAGAGCATACTAGAATCACGATTAAATCAATTTAGTTTTAATTGTAGGTGCAGAAGACTACCCAAACCTGACTACACAGGCAGTCCATCTGGGGGTCAGATGGCCTTCTGTTGGGCAAGTGGTCATCTTGCCAACTTGCCCACTCTAGCCCACAAAATGTGACTTATACAACACAAACATTGAAAGTGTGAATATTGGACATAGGCTAACTTGCCTAAATAAGATGCGTCTGAAAATAGCCCATAACAACACCAACAATAAAAACTGTTTTAGCTGTTGTAATCCAGATAGACAACATTTTATCAGGATTCAAACCAGGACCCTTTCAATCACAAGTCTAGTTCTCTAACTACCAGGCTGCCCTAACTTACATACACTCTTACTCTCATACACTCAACTTACACTCTTAGAGAAACTATCAATCACAGTACAATAAGAAAGAGTCAATGATAGATCATCTGTTACAGCTGCTTTTTTCAACTCTACTGTTAAGATATACAGAATAAATCATTGAATGGTATTTAAATAAAAGTATCTCAGGTGCATGTTTTGATTAGTTTCCTCAATTAAATGAATACATACTCTAGATTAGACCTATAGCTAAAGACTGCTGGCAATTCTTGAATAAACAGTGTACAGTTAACAGCTGACCTCTGCACCTTATTTTTTAGTTATTTTTTTACATTTAGTTACTTTTTGTTACATTTTACCAGTCTTTCTCTGTTTAACTATTACTGTTATTTTAAGAAATTTTTATAATCTTTCACTTTTGTTTTCTGTTTTGACTTGCAGTTTAAGGATTGTGCATTGCCATTTCTTTTTTGTGGAAGGAACCCTTGGGCATCCAGTACAACAGAGTCATATACTGGAAATACTGTATCTTCTGCTGTCAGCAAAAGCAGTACTGTGTCACCAATACAGTACTCTCCACCAAAGAGTCCTCCCATTACTTCTAGCTAAATATACATACCTTATTTCTGGAAAAGGTAGGAGTTTTGTAAAATAAAATAAAAATCTGTACTGACAAATTTAAACTGATCAACTGCATTTGATGTACTTTATTCATAAAAAGAAAGTTTATATTGCAATGAGGTGAACTGCTGCCATACAGGGAAAAAGCTGTAATGAACTCATTATTATAAGGACAGGCTCTCATTAAAACATATAGGTGGTCAGTTGAAGATCTGTATATGAACTGAACATCATGGGCTCAAAACTGGCATTCTGTTGTAATTGAAAATTGCTTTGAGTAAAGGCATATATATTGTATTTATGGTACATTGTATACATCTCTAAGTGTAATGCAGCTGTAATAAAGAAATTTCCCATTGTGGATTAGTAACGTACTCTTGTGGTTTTGATATATTGAAAAAAGTAAGACACTAACAAAAAACAAACAAAAAAACTAAACATAAATACAAAAAAGAGCTTCACACCTAATTTAAAATAATTAGGAATTTACCCCACTTCTCGTAGTAAAGACACTATAATCATAGACAAACGTCATTCTTGCTGCAGACGTTTATAATAGGTATTTGTCACTCAACTGGATTAAACTGGTGCTACAGATCTGACTAATTACTGTCATTCCAATGTATTTCTGTTTGACTGAGAACTAGACGTTACGTGAACAAAGAGTTCCAGCTTCTACAACAAGATTTAATGAAGACCTACTTCATTCCAAGTCAGGAGACCCGCTCCTACTGATATTGTTGATACCAATTTTTACATAGCCTCACTCGCCCATTCTGGGGTGAAACATATCACTCGCCCTAAAATAACTTGGGGTGAAACACTTCATAATAGGTCATTAACTCTATTTTGTCATTGGACAACTTCTCCCTACCAGTGAGATTCTGATGAACAATTCTGAGTATGTTGAATAGAACACCCGAATAGAATACAATTTAAATATTTTAAATATAATTTATGAAATGTAAAATTTTATAACACTTAAAATAAATAAATATCAATCACACTCACTCTAAACTGAATGCACCTAAATAAAGAACTGAAATCACTCTTACCTTTTTTTAGTTGGGTACTCAGTGAGTATGGCAGGTAATCTATTCAACTGGCTCCATTCACTCTGCAAAGATGTTCGACTATCTAATCACCAATTAATAATCAATTCTCAACCACCCACCGCTACCATTTGTTAGGTTTAAAATTTCTTTAACTCACAGATGAATTTTGTTGAAAATGATTATACAGAAACCAATTATTTCCAATTTACTTATTTATTAGGTAATGCACAATCACACATTAGCAAAAATGTCAGAGCCTATCAATAAGCTTGTACTACCAATACAGAGTTATTGACATGAAAAACTGAATTTTAGTGTTACCATTAAATCAGACGCTTCAGTGTGTGTGGAAAACAAACTACATTCAGTGATTTGATGTACACTGATCATGTGAATAATGATGTACAAAGCTTCATTTTCAAAATCGGCAAATCATGCAAAAGAATAAAATATAAAAAAATATAGAATGAACAGAAATGTTAACTAATGGCATAACCATTTTATGATTGTTTTGTTAGTTCAGTAGCTACCATGTTTGTGTGTTATTAGTGTTCTCGTTCCCTCTGGTCTGTATGTGTGTGTGCATGTGCATGTGAAAATATAGAAATACTTTCATGAAAACTGAGACTGTTTGAGATTTTTCATGAACTGTTCAAGCTTGATTTTCCATGGAGCTGACTGTCTCCGTTGTAGAACAAGATCTGTTACAAATTGATTGTATATCAAGCATACATTCGACAGAAATCAGTCAACAATATGGCTTCAACTACACCATTAACTAAACACTTCTTTTTATATGTTACTGTATAACAGAAATGATAGCACAGGTAAGTTGTAAGATCCTGCTTCAGCCCTCAAACCTACCACACCTCCGCCGGTGCCAATTCGGGCAGCTGCAGAGTCATCACCTTTGGACTGCCCTTCACCGATGTTTTGCCCCATACATCCCCTACATCTCCAGGCGCATGGGGACACCACTGCTTTTAGATGGGTCTTGCCCCCCATCTGATTTGCACTATTGCCTTTGCTGCCTGGGTTTCCCCCTCCACCTCTTTGTGTTGCAGCCTGGCAATGGCATTTTGTACTTTGTACCGCCGGAGCTTTCCCTTTACAGAACTTGAACCTTGCACATTAACCATTATTAGGTGGTCACTGGAGTCTTTTAACTCAATTACAAGGCACACCTCCTGTTTGTACCTAACACTGATGGACTTTAATGGAAGCTCCATTATGTTCCATCCAAAGACTAACTAAGTAATTAAGTAACAAATTAAAACAATATTACAGTATTACACTTCTTATAGCACTTCTTTCAGCATTGTGTAATTGATCTCAACAACCCCTAACCTAAGGCTATTATCTCCTCTCTTTTAATAATTTTCTTGCTTCTCCAACTATCCCATTTCCTTCCAATAACTCAAACAGCCTGTAGTACCTCTCTTCTGATCTTAACTTTTGGTTGTTAATTTTTTTTTCAATAACATTTTTAAAATTCATATTCAAATTTAAGTTTTATTGAAATATATGTTTTGTTAAAATATGTATTACTAAATTGCCATTAAAATGTTTTAATTATTTTTAATGTTTTATTCATAATGATCATCCAGAGTTTAAACTGAAGAAAATATTTCACATTGGGCTGGTATTTATATTCCTTTTTTTACAAAATATTTCTGCCACTAAAAACAATAAAGTGCCTTTGTTGCATAACAGGGTGTGCATGGATACTTTTGATAACCATCATCAATACATTAACATATGCAGTGATGCAATTTGTGCTATTCTATGGTTTTTGTTTGTTTAAAAACTTTTATGACAAATTTGTAAACAGACATCAGTTCATTTTTATATACAGTATTTAAAACACTGTCATGCTGATTGTGAATGTCATTAGAACATTACAGTGCATATATGGCATATACAGTGCAAAAAAGTCGACATGGTTTTAGTTGTTTCTAAAATTCTTAGTATAAGTTGAAAGTGTGGACTGTGTTTTGAGAATGCACACTTTAGAGGTAAATAAGTATTCATGTGTGATCTTCCATTACTTTTTGTTATAGTGTTATAGTTATGTTTGCCTTGCAAGAGTAAAATGGTTGGCAACCAACAACATTCCAGCGTCGAACCCAACATCAGACCAACGTAGGCCCACCTTTGAACACTGGGTGGCAGCCAACGTCAGGCCAGCTTAGGCCCACTGGCCAAAATGACTGTCGTAATCACTGTCGTTTGACCAACGTATGCTTGCTATCTGGGTGAGTAGCAACACCTGTAGACTCTAAATGTTTGACCCCAATCCCTTACTATAAGAAACACAATAAATGTTAGTGCAATTAAAGTATCTGAATTATATGCACAAAAAACGCCCCCAAATTGCCTTTTTTATTGGACAGTTTGGGATTTACAAAGTTTTTTTGGACTCCAGATGGCGCTAATGTACACTGTGTTGTGAAGCTTTCTGTAATTAACTTATTTTCTTCGGCCTCGACGTTGACGTCTTGTGAAAATAAATAAATAAATAAAACGTTGACGTATTGTGGGAGTGGTTTCTGGCGTAAGACGAGGACTGGATGTTCAACCCCGCTTTCCTACAGGCTTTAACGAGAGTTTCTCTACTTCGCTGCTCTTACGCAATCGCGGAAACGGAAATACATGATCTGCGTAAACACCAACAAACAGCTCTACAGTAATGGTGTACGTGTCAAACGGTGAGTGTGCAAATATAATTTGACATATATTGACGCATAATATTTTTGCTATACTCTCTTGTAATTCTAACAGATTTTTTCAATTACATTCGCTAGTATTTTTTAAATCTGTGAACAATAGGATAACTGATTTGTTTCAGCTGCTCGGTAGTATTAGCCCGTTTGCTAACAGCAGCTTTATTCTAACGATGTTATTCTTTTTAATAACGAGATTCTAACTAATTACTGTTCCTATAGTTACTTTGCTGATCTCGTTACTGACAAGAAAATATAATGTATTACTAATTATACTTATCACTGAAGTTGATTTTATAATGTTTTAGAATGAAACCAGCCAGATTTCTTTAACCTTGCTTAAAGCCCGACACTTTCGCATCAGAGAACGGAGCACTGCGGATAAACCAAAGCGGCAGAAGCTTTTATATTAATGTTTATAGTCCAAGCGACAATGTTATTCTGTCCAGTTATTTTTAACTAATTAGTTTACAAAAATTATAAGAACTCAGTTATAAGTTATGACTTAAATATTTAAATATTAAAAAAAATCAAAATCAAATAACATTTATAGAACCTTTGCTCATAACATTATGACATTTTTACATAACGTTTTCTGGAAGTTATGGGAATGTTTCCTGTTAGCTATATATACACATTGCTTAAAAAAGAAAGCGAACACTTAGAGAACACATCCTAGATCACTCAAAAATCATCAATGAAAATCACAAATTCACTGAGCAATCGAGGCCTGCATTTGAAGTCACACACGCTATTAAAGTGTAAAAGCACACTGCTGCCCTCCTACGGCCTCCTCAGATGGGCATCGGGTAGCTCGGCTAGCAAACTCCTTACATGTTTGAAGTAGTAATGCATGTTGGTGGTGGACGAATGATAGGTGAATGTTTTCCTGATCATTGTGTAAGTTTTCCTCTTTGTATCTTTATCATTTTCAAAATGATCCCATATTTTAGATCCTTCTTGACATGGAATAAATTCGTGTCATGTTTTCTTCTTGTGGTGTTTAATGGCGCTTGGCAATAATCTGAGGGTGTGCATTACTTTTACCTTTTTTTTTGAGCAATACTAGTATAATTGTTATTATTTAATTTTAGAATTGGAGGCCAGTTGCAGTTTGTTTATGTTCAGTTTATATCTTACCTTGTCTAATAAAGGTTTCACATTGTCCTACATGAATATTAAAATATGACAAAAGTAATAATCTTTTTGTATATTTGTATCATTTTATATCTGGCAATTTTAATCATCATGCACACAATTTACTTTCTGTTCAGGGATTTTGGTATCTGTTGGTCCAGTATGTCTCAAAGTAACAAATGTATATTGTAAAAAAGTGCTATATAAATAAAGGTGACTTAGTTTTTGTAACAAAATATGCGTTGGTTGGCGAGCTTTAAGCTTTTTAAAAAGATGTCCTGTCACGAACAGCACGCATGGCAGCTCATGCACACTGGGTCTGGGTGCTTGTTTTAAAAAGTGAGGGTAACACGTGCGTACAAAAGTGGAAATAAACCACAGATGCTACAAAATTCAGGGAAAGAGATAAAAAAGTTTAATTCACTTTTTGATTTATTTATTATGTGCCATTAAGACACACACACACCCATGTTAAACTTTAACATTAAACATTACAAAAAAGTGTGAATACCACCAGTCATTGCTGCAACTAATTGATGGAATTTTTTTAGTAATAGTGAACAAATAATTGTACAAACCTTTCTAAACAAAGAATCCTTACAGCAACATTAAGACGACATTAAGAAAGTAACATTAGGAAACTAAACTGAAAGTTGAAGTTACAACTAAAATTGAACCATGATTTACTGATTCTTGTTTAGTTATTAGTTCTGTTTTGGGAGGCGGTTTGTCACCTATCTCAAAGTCTCCATAGTTGCTACAGGGGTTGGTCAATGAAACTGTATGGAAGGTTTCATGGCTAAATTGGACCAGGCTGGTGCCTGATCTTTAGTAATAGCACAATGCACCAGTAAGAGCAGAGTGTGAAGGTTCAATTAGCAAGTAGAAGCACAGCTTTGCTAAAAATATTGCAATGCTCACAACGTTATGGGTGGCTTAGAGTTCAAAATAGAACAATGATTCACGCAATGGTTCAAACATTTTATCCTAAAGGCGGTGCCGTGTATCAGGATGACAATGCACCAATACACACTGCAAGACTGGTGAAAGATTGGTTTGATGAACAGATCACCAGATTTAAATATAATTGAGCCACTTAAGGGTTTTTTGGAGGAGCGACGGAGGAAACATTTACCTCCACCAGCATCACGTAGTGACGTGGCCACTATCCTGCAAGAATAATGGCTTAAAATCCCTCTGACCACTGTGCAGGATTTGTATAGGTCATTCCCAAGTCAAATTGACACTGTATTGGCCACAAAAGGAGGCCCTACACCATACTAATAAATAATTGTGGTTGTAGACCAGGTGTTTCATTGCCCAAAATGGATATGAGCATCAACTAACCAGTTCCAGCAGGATAGCCAGCTTCAGATATCTGGTGCTTTCCGGTTCCGGACGTATAATAAAAATGTATTGTCTGGTACAACCCTAATTATTATACTGCAGGATATCTGAGGCTGCACTCGCCACATTTCTCACCTTTCTGTCTTTTTACTGACTGTGGCAAATTATGTATTAGGAGCATGATGGGAAATCATTTTAAAAGGGATCTAGTTGCAGTCTTGTAAATGGTAACTATACAAGGTCTATCAACTCTGTGACAAAATGTCTGTGACATGTCTTGATATGTGAGAGGATTTGAGGTAGAGCTGGGCGATATTGGGGGGGGGGGATCTCGGGGTTTTTTTTTTTTTTTTTTTTTTT
>JAOTRQ010082362.1:0-11397 GCA_028565875.1 Hoplisoma paleatum
TGAGCTTTGAGCCCAGTATCCACCACACCAGTCCAAAGAGAATAAAATACTAGATCAAGTTTTATTCTCTCAATTTTCTGAATCCCTCTCAAAATTAAGGGTGCGGCTTAGATTCGGGTGCGACTTATACTCGGGCCAATACGGTACTTTTTTTTAGATGAGAGAAAGAATGAGCTGTCTCCTCTTATTTACTAACGCTTCATCACTTTCTTCAGGACATCTTCGACCGCTTCCTGCACTTCCTCCACCGATTTCAGGCCACTTCACCATCCACCATCAAATTTCTATCAGCATCAGAGCCTCGCCATGTCTGCACTGGCCATGCTGGCAAACTCGACGCCGGCCTTCGACGGGTACTATCGGAAATCCTGCCACGCCGCCGTCCACTTCCTACCTTTAGTCCAGTACCACATCAGCTTGTACTGCCACACCCTGGAAACCGTCAGCACCTCCGGGAGGAGTCCTCTCCGGACGAGGGCATTGTCGGGATCCTCCGATCGGAGTGGCGCGTCCTCTGCGGCAGACTCGCTGAGCGCTCACGAAGAGCTAGCGTTAGCGGCTATAGGGGCGCTGTATCACTTGGTGAACGAAAGCGACGAAGTCGTCAGCGCCATCTTAAACATCCAGGAAGAGAACAATCCGGAAAGGACACGATTAGCAAAAACGGCCACCACGGGCGAGGAGCCGACGTCCCAGAATCCTCTGCTCAGGAGGCTGGTACAGTTGACAGACCTGACATTCGTTAGTAATGCCGGTCAGAAGGAGTCGGTGGTGAATTCCAGTCTCAGGACGCTGTGCACACTGGCCGAGAGAGCTACAGAGAGTCAGCTTTTGAGGTAAGTGATCGAATATAAAACATTCAGCCTGGTTGACTGGACACACAGTACATTAATCTGATCTGGTGTTTGTGCTGAATGTAACCAAAAGTGTAAAATGTGATGTTCCTAATGATTGTAATAAACAAAACGGAGCACCTGGAGGAAACCCACGGGACCTCTTGGAGAACGTGCAAACTCTATACAGAAAGGACCCAAACAGCACCACCTAGGGATCAAACCCAGGACCACTGTTGTCTAAATTTGCCTCTCTAATTTTATAGTTTGTGCATTATGACCAGAAATAAACACACATATCGAATTGGGAACAAGAACCCAGTATATTTTAAATATGTAACCTGGTAAATAAACCGTGTCTGTGAGTGTCTCTCTGTTCTGTGTGTTGATGTCCAGATTACAGACGGTGTTAACAACTCACGTTGTAGAGCAGAACCTGTCTCCGGAGTCGGCCTGCAGTACGGTCTTTCACTGTGTGAGGTTTCTGGCTTTTATGGTGGATTGTAAGGACGTCGCTTTGAACTTGTGCTCCCATAAATGTAAGTCTGATCGTATTACAGCAATAATGCATTATTGCTACTTCCTTTGATATGTTGACAATAATGCCATAATCATCGGGTGACACTGTTATTTAAATTTCTAATTTGATTTAATACACCATCAATAAACTGGTCTTTTGTGACATCATCTAAACGAACACTGAGTGTGGGTGGATTAGTGGTTCGCACGGTCACCTTGCAACAAGAAATGTCTGGTTCGATTCCCGGGTAGTCCCGGGGCTTTCGGTGCAGAGTTTGTATATTTTCTCCTCGTGTCTGCGTGGGTTTACTTCGGGCGCTCCGGGTTCCTCCCACAGTCCATAGCAAAATAAGTAAGTAAAGCAAATTGAAGCTACAAAATTATCCATGACTGTGTGATGTGAGTTGTGTGATAAAAGATTTGAAGAAGTTAAAGAGATAAACAAAGAAATAAACAAACATTGGAGGCTGAGCAATTTCATGGGCAACGTTAAGTGTGTGTGTGTGTGTGTGTGTGTGTGTGTGTGTGTGGTTTGTTTACTAGATGCTCTGATAATAAAAGCATCTCTCTTCTTTACAGACGTGTGCCCGTTCGCCCGCCTGTTTCAGTACGTTACCGTGAGACGGGATAAAACCGTGCCAGATGAGACGTGGTCTCGTCTAGAATCGGAGGTAATCTCATGTTCACGCTACAGTGCACTCGCCTACTTCTTTCAGTACCGCAAAGCACGACTGACTCTCTCCGAAAGAACCCGAATGACTCAAAGTGTAAAACGAACCAAAACCCTGAGCTAGGGTTAGAGATCCGGTCTAATAAATTATATATTAATATATCATTTAAGTCAAAATATTCCATTTAAATAATCTTCTTTGTGTCGCATCTATACATCTAAATTGCCAAAAGTATTCGCTTATCTGCCTTGACTTATATATGAGCTTAAGTCACGTCTCATTCTTAATCCATAGTTCTCAATATCACATTGGTTCACTATTTACATCTAGAACAGCTTCAACTCTCCTGAACCTTGTGGTCAGACTTCCCAGAAGTGTTTATGGGAGTTTTTGACCGTTCTTTCAGAATTGCGTTTGTGAGGTCACAATACTGATGTCGGTAAGAGAAGTCTCGGCTCTCGGTCTCCGTTCTAATTCATCCCAAAGGTGTTTCTATTCGGTCAAGGTCGGCCACAACAGACATGGGGCATCCGTGTACATGTACAGTTCCTCCTCCACGCTGGAATTTACTCCGATCTTTAGAGCGACACTTTGTTTTATAAATGTTTGTAAAAAAATTGTCTGCATGTCGAGGTGCTTCATTTTATACACCTGTAACCATGAAAGTGATTTGAAGACAGGATTCTCATCATTTGGATGTGTGAGCGAATACTTTTGGCAATATAGTGTAATTCTTAGCTGATGTGTTTTATAGCCAATCAGTCGTTTCTGACTTTGTTGTCAGCTTGAAATTAATTTTATATATTGAATAAAAAGTCATTTCTTTGATAACAGACTGTCCGGTTATTGACCAAGTTGTTCACACAGAGGACGTCCACATGGGGCGCTCTCAACAACGAATCTTCCTGCCAGTGCAGCAGTCAGGTACTGTGATTAAAAGGCTTCTTCTGTTTTAGTTCTGTACCATTGTTACCCCATTTCAGTTCAGTTTTATTTCCGATACGCACATCCAGTGACCAACCAGATTAGATTTTGTTGCACTTTCACTTCCATTTTTTCTTTTGGATAGCATTTTGTCTGCATGGGTTTCCTCCGGATTCTCCGGTTACCTTCCATAGTCCAGTTCTCTGTAAAATTACACGATGATGGATGGATGGGTTTTTTTCTGACAGTGGTGATAGAAATTATTCTCAACTGCTGGCTTCACACCTGCCATATTACCCATAAACCCACCATCATATGATATCAGGACAAGAACTTTTACAGAGAAAAAACACATTATTGTAAAAAGAGAAGCAAATGATTACAAACCTGTGGGAGCCCATTACCGCCAACTAAAGTAAAAATCCAGCACGTCTTTATTTCTCATTATAATCACTATCTCATTATTTTCGTTATTATATTAGTCGTTATTATATTTTGAGATATGTCAAAAAATGACTTATCTCAGGACTTAGAATGTCAAAATAATGATAGGTAAAAAAAGTTACAGATACGAAACTATACATTAATTTTATTAATTAATAACAAATACATTTATACAATAAAATAATTAAAATATAAACTCCTTAATATCTCCTATCTCCTACCTATGCTTGTGCGTTTCAGCTGGTGAAGACGGTGGTGATGGTTTTACACAGGCAGTGGCTGAGCATAAAAGTTCGTGAGAAGGACGTGAGCCGCGGTGAGACGTGGAAGGGTCCCGGCGTTCAGTCTCTGAGAGAGACTCTCATGTTCCTGCACTGGCTCCTCATGAACGACTCGGCGTTCTCCGTACACTGTCTGGACGTGCTGCACATGTACCATCAGATCATCCCGGCCATCAGAGACACACTGCGCAGGATCCCAGACCTCTCCGAAAGCGAAGGTAGTCCCCAGCTCATGGGTTGCCAGATGACCACTGTGGTTTCCAACTAAAAAGTATTTTAAAATCTTCCACCAGAACTATACAGATTTAAAAGATCTCGGCCAATTCGTAGAAAACAGCTCAATCTGGCAACACTTTTCCAAACACCCGTCTTCGGCTTATTAATTCCTGGGTTGCATAGAAAGAATGTTTGTCTCTTCGGCACTCCTAGGTGGTACCAGCTAGCAAAAATGTTTACCCCCTTAATGCCTGCTGTGGAATTTGTAGCACACCTGTTACAACTATGGTGGCCACCTCCTGCCGGACAAAGTTTAAGTGAAACAGACGTATTAAATTTAAGCTTTAGACAATTTCTGTCTAATTCATCAAGCAATGTATTCTTGCCTTTCGACCACAACCACCAAAAGATTAAGGTACTGCCTGTCCCTAAAGAGCGTCCAAATGTAGGTTCAACTAAACATCAGGTCTAGTCTATACAGAGTTTAGTGCAAATAAAGGTCACAAGAATAGCCACCAGGTCAAAATCCAACATCTTATATATTGAACACAATGTAGGGGGCGGCAGTGAGCAAACTCGAACCACTACCTCTACTACTGTTGTCTGTAGTTTTATGTTTATTGTGTTTGTTTGTTTTGTAAAGAAACAGAAATAAAGATTTAATTCTTTCTTTCGTCATTCTAGAACTGGCTATAGAGGAGATGTGTCGGCCCGAGGCGGAGGATGTAGAGGACATGGATATCGATGCAGCTTCTTGATGACGTACACAATTAAAACCAAGCCCATCTGTTCTGTATGTATAGACACATTTCTGTCGGCTTCGTCTCAACCTTACAAAATCAATCCCTTTCGTTAAATGACTGCTCGCTAAACAATTTCATTAAAGCAATATTGAATCTCGCACACACAGACGTTTTGTAAGATGAAGACATTTTATTGGTTGTAGTTATTAAATCAATATATCTGTTTGATCCTGGGTGTAGTTGACGAACCAAACACGATGCAGAACTTCATCGTTCTAAATGTCCAGTGTGTTACCGGTCACTACATCGATCACATCAATTCATAAACACACCTAATAAAACATTTTATACTCTATTATACTCTTGTTTCAACTTCTCATTTCTGCAACCACACGGAACAAACTAACAGCTCGAAGATCAGCAATCATGCAGCATTTCCAGTCGAACCGCTCCCTACATAAACAAGCCCACATCCGCCCAGCGGCGTATTAATCTTTTAATATGAATTCTATTTCCTGAACATGGGTGCATCTGCTTATATAGAATTTTCTGGTAAATACACGCTACAGAACAACTGCGTTTACAAATGTGGAATTTAGAAATTGGTAATCAAGTCACATGGTGCACATTCACACGTAAGGCATGTGGTCAGATATTTACAACTATAGTACAACGATGATATTTTTAGACTAGTCTAAAGACAGCTTATTGGGCTCTCAAAGCTTTAATGATTAGAAAGTGATTAAAGGACCATTAGCGTGTCGCAATTGTAGGTCACTTTGGACAGAAACGCCTTCGTAGAGACAATATTGTTCCTGTATTTTTGATAATCATGATAGGACAGAAATTCCAGGAAATCGCAGAACTGATGTAACCATGTGACGTGATGCAGTCTGGACTCAAAACAGGAACTGAAATTAACTGGTTGTGTTTAGTAACAATAAAAGATGGCAGACATCCGTGTTAAACATCCTGTTTTAATTACACAGGATTTTAATTACACGTGTAATTAGAATAAGATGTTTCCTTCACGTCTCGGAGGAAATATGCTGGATTACCAAGCAAACAATGCTGATGATGACCGCAACAGTACTGGCAACCGATAAAGGTGGCGAATTGGATCATTAGTCCAGTACTAGAACGGCTAAGCTACAGTTGATCTTTGCTTCTTTGAGCAAGGCAAGTCGTACTAAAAGTTGATTTATATTTGTTGATTCAGGGATGTCATTCACCACCACAACGCTAGGGGGCGGTGTCTTTCTGGGGCTTCTGTCACTCGTTGAGAAAGTTTATCGTAGTAGATTTAAACAGATCGATATAAAACGACGGATGTTTTTAAATGCTCGATCATTAAGAAACAACAAACATCAAGGCACTGCAGAAAGAGAATCGTTGTTTACATGTGAAGGCTCCCCCTTGTGGTCTGTGTCATTTTGACGTATATTTATTAAGGCTGTACTTAAATGATATGACACCAACAGCCTAGTGCTAATGTACTGGTAAGTCTAAGCATGCTGGATAGAACCTCACCTCTGCCAAACTGCACCTGTTGGACCCTTGAGCAAGACCGTTAACCCCAAATTGCTTACATGGTACAGTCCCAAAATGGGAAACTGAAGTCATGCTGGCCGACTAGCCTTTGACCTTTACATTAATCAAAAGCCACTTACAATGGAACACCAGATGATGGTTAAGGGACTTGTTCAGAGGCCCAACAGTGGAAACTTCATGGTCTTGGGATTTGAACCGGCGATATTCCTGTACCTTATAACCACATAAAGCCATCGCCGTGATACAAGACAAATACATTTGTTCACTTTTTCCAAGTTTACTTTTATTTATCTAAATAATGAATGCACTTTAATTTCTGGGGTAGATGAAATCAAAACAAAAATGCTTGTTCCATATTTTGTGTTGATAAAAATGTCAGGTGTCAGCGCCCTCTGGTGCTTAAAGTGACTCATAAACCCGATCGGATTGTATGAAACAGGAGACGTTGAAATGATCGATAACATTTTTTGCATATTTATTTTGCTAGAGATAGAAAACTTAACAGTAAAAGTGTACAAATGCTAATAAAAGAAAAGCAATTTAAAAACGATGATGAACAGAAGAAATCGAACAGCTTGACTACAGCTTAACGTTTAAACTGAAAAAAAAATCAGCGATCTAATACTCTGTGTAACGTAAAACAACCCCATGTTGCTTTCAGAATGATTCACTATTCCCACTTTTTCCTAATCTGAGTCACAATAGATGCTCTTTGCTCCCACAATGTCCTTAATTGTGGTCGAAGTGCATTATACACAAACCTTCACTGACATTTCTCGTCTCGAACCCGGAACCGGAAAAACCCAAATTACGCCCAAATAAAAGGCACAGCTTCATCCGCACTGCTTCTTAAATCTCTTGTGCGTTTCCTTTATTCAAGACAAGTCCCACCCGTGCGCTCTATATTTACCCTCTTCCAGACCTTTTGTGATCCAGAGCAGCTTATTTCCGGACTTTCCACATAAAGTTGCGTGAGTATAAATACAGAGCAGACGGATTCGAACCCGGGGAGCAAGTGCGTGGGTGCGAGACGCTCTGGGGGTTTGGTTTAGTATCCGGACTTGGGCTGTTCCATGAAGGCCGGGTTGTAGGGAGGCTGCATCGGGTTGAAGTTGGTCATTGGAGGCGGATTGGCGTATCCGGGCTGGGTGGGGGGATTGATGGGGTACGGGGGGTGCCCGGCGTCGTACGCGGCTTGGCTGTAGGGTGCCGCAGGATACGCTGCAGAGGGGGGAAAAACACACACGCAATGAATCGCTGGGAGTTGCACGTGTTTAGTGATTAGGTGATCAGAAGGTTGCATAGTTGATCCCACCGGTGAGATATAATTCCTGCAGAACTGCTCTGCTGGGGTTCATCGGTTAACACGAATAGAGAACATGTTAAACTGAAGACAGAATGATCAGTTGGATCCACAACATTTATAAATAGGAATCTAGATGGTCGAGTGTGCCCAGGGGTTTCGAATATGTCGAATGGATTCACGATTACAGACGGCGTGTAACGTTTGAACATGTGACCGAATCACCGGCTTTGACGCCCCCTAAAGGAGCAGCGGTAAAGAATCCACTCTTAAAGCCTTTATTGTGAGTTCTCCTGTGAGTGTTGTTGTTGTTGGGGTTTAATATAACGCACTAATGTGACTGGACTTGCACAAACACTCGCCTGTGTGTGCGGCGCGTCCGTTTGCAGAGTTTCCGTGCACCTCCAGCGCTCTTGTTTGTTTTGTTGGAGGCCTCGTGGGTCGTCTTAACAAGCAGCGGGTTTTTTGTTTTTTTTTTACTGTGCGGGAACCTGCTTCACACGGTCGTGTCGGAGGAGAGGACGCGTTTGGACTCGCGCGTTTGGACCCACGGCTATAAGACGAATAATTACAGAGGACTGCTGGGGGCGCTGATTTTATCATCCGACATCCTGAAAGGATATTACATCACCGAACCGAAAGCCCTCTGAGCCTGTTTGTCTTAGATTTAAAGCCATAATTTGAAATAGTTTTGAACGTTTTGTTTTTAAATCATGATTATATTTCTTACCGTTCTCCTGGTAGGGTGGAGGCGGTCCTGGTGCGTAAGACTGGCTGGGATACGGAGCAGCGGGCATAGGCTGCGTCCCGTACCCAGGCTGGGCGTTGTAGCCGGGCTGTGCGGGGACGTGTTGGTAAGGTGGGTACTGAGTGTTTGCCATGGGCTGCTGTGGATACTGAGTGGTGACCACTGTGGTTGCCATTACCGCTGTAAAGAAACATCAGGGTTATAAACGTGTTAGAAACATATAAAGCTTGTATAAAGTCGAGTAAATACAGGGCGGGGCCGTTCTATTGTTCAGCTCTAGCTCTCAGAAATCGAGCCTTTGAGGCATTATAGAACCATGATTCACGTGAGTTCCACAAGTCTCTTCACAAGGAAAAAAAATTCTTCACATAGGAAAGATAAAGACTGCCGGACGGGTGGGACACGCCCGGAAAAAACCTACAGACTGACACCCAAGTATGATAGTGAGAAATAAAACAACAGCAACCGGTTTAAACCTGGTGATTGCAGCAACACGAATCAAATCTTCATTCCTGAACAGGGTCACAGTGGGTCAGAAATCAAATGGAAGAGAGAAAAAGTAAAATTATATATGTGTATAAATATCCACCCTGGAACAGCCACTAATCCAGCACAGGAAAATAACATGAAACAGAGAACTAGTCAAGCACAGGCACTAATCCAGGACACAGCACTAACCTGGCACAGGAACATAATATGACTCAAAGAACTAGTCCAGGACAGAGCACTAGCCTAGCACAGGTAGTAATTCAGAACAGGGCATTAATCCAGTACAGAGAACTAGTAAAAGCACAGGTACTAATCCAGTACAGGCACTAATCTAGTACAAGCACTAATCACAAACAAGGAACATAATATGACTCAAATAACCAATCCAGGACAGAGCACTAACCTAGCACAGGTACTAATCCAGTACAGGTACTAATCCAGTACAGAGAACTAGTAAAAGCACAGGTACTAATCCCAGGGACTGGGCGTTAATCCAGTACAGAGAACTAGTAAAAGCACAGGTACTAATCCCAGGGACTGGGCATTAATCCAGTACAGAGAACTAGTAAAAGCACAGGTACTAATCCCAGCGACTGGGCATTAATCCAGTACAGAGAACTAGTAAAAGCACAGGTACTAATCCAGTACAGGTACTGATCCAGTACAGAGAACTAGTAAAAGCACAGGTACTAATCCCAGGGACTGGGCATTAATCCTGCAAAGGGAATTAACCAAGCACAGGGCACTAATCCAGTACATGGCACTACTCCGACACGGGTACTAATCTAGCACAAGCACTATTAATGAAACACAGGAATTAATCTAACATGAGCCCACAGTAAAACAAGACCCCCTGACCCCCTGCAACCATGACCAGGTAAGCATAGTCCATAAAAATAAATGGTTGTATGTACCGCAGGTCAAAGTTCTTCTGGGGTCAAATGTGAATTCTAGACTTGACTCATCTCACCTTTTCCCTACATGGCCAAAAGTATTGGGACACCTGACCGTTCACATGCAAAACATTTTAAATATAGATGGTATTAAAATAACACGAGCTCGGTTTGACCTTTACACCTGTAACAACAGCTGCTAACAAACACAACTCCCGGCAGGGATTCTCATAAGACTTTGAAGAGCATCTGTGGGGATTTGGAAGAGGGCCTTCCCTAAACTGGTACTGCATGTCTTCACTACAACTGTGCTACATCTGGTAGCGATCACTCGAACAGTAAAAGTGGCGCCAGAATACTTCTGTCTATGACATTTTATTAGTTCTGGTTAATTGTTAAAGTTTTTTTTAAAGAAACTATAAAAATCTCAGAATGCTGAACTGCCTGGTTCTGGCCCCTTAAGCCGTCTCATGTGACCACTTCCGGCATGTCTGGTATGTAATTAGACCGGTGAAGTCATGCTGGAACACTTGAGTCAGCGTGAGTGGGGAATCCCACAGTCATGATCCACACATGGACAAACAAAACCATTCGTATGGCGAGTTTTTATGCAGCCCACACTCAGAGAGAGAGTGCGTGTGCGTGTGTGTGTGTTGGCATAAGTGTATCTGGAAAGCCGAAACAGAAACGTCAACTCACGTCTGGGTTTTCGGCACATTTTGTACAGGCAGCAGCAGGGGCAGACACAGCAGGTGACGACGAAGATGATGACGATGATGACACCCACTACAGCACTGGCGATAGGCAGGGCGTCCATATGATTGCTGCTGTAGGAGGGGTGGGAGTTAAAGCTAAAATAAGATAAAGATAAGCCCAACATGTAATTATAACAGGATGTTAAAAAGATGCCACCACATCTGATTATCTCCATCATGATATTTTCATAGGGAAGATATTAAGGGTGTTGAAAGGAATCGTGATTCCTAGCGATTCCTGAATCACTTGAATCGATTCATAATGCCATAACATTCATAACACATTTACAGAACGTATGTCTACATGTACTGCATGTCCACACGGCCAACCTACAGTAAGCTAAGTACACCCTTCAACTGTGTCCCCAATCAGGGGCTGCATCCTTCGAAGGAGTCATTTGAAGGGTCGTCTCATGGTGACGCGACAAAGCTGCGTCCCATTATACCCGGGAATCGAACCCGAGACTTCTTGTTGTGAGACGTCAGTGCTGAACCACCAAGTCACAGTGCCGCTCTGATTTGTCTAAAAGTTTTGTTTTAAATAAATGTGCTATTTGTTTACGGTGTCTAGGTGTCTTTAAACCATTTGTATAGAAAAATGGTCAGACAAACACTGAAGGAGTCGCATCCGTGGGGGTTTTATTAGGTAACAAGTAAATAATTTATCCTCAAAGTATGGTAGAAGTTGGCAGGAATAACAGGTGTGTTTGAGTCAATATAAATTGTTGTGAAACTCTATTGTTCCTTTGAGTTTTGTTTCATCGCTGCTCAGAACTTCCCGTTCAGGTCGTGGTTAAAGATCACTGACGGTGCTTTATCAGACATTATCAGATTTTACTTCATCATCCGTGTGGATTATAAAACTACCCTGTTTCCCCGATAGTAAGACACCCCCGATTGTAAGACGTATCGGGGGTTTCAGGGGGTGGGCTAATATAAGCCGTACACGTAGACATATGTCTTACTTTCGGGGAAACACGGGGGTATTGCCGCCTCCCTCTCATCTAGCTGCGCGCCGCCTCCTGCC
>JAOTRQ010082372.1:0-10000 GCA_028565875.1 Hoplisoma paleatum
GGGGGGGGGGGGGGGTGTGGGGGGTGGCTGCGCGGGTACACGTACAAAATCTATTCGGGGTTGGGAGTCTTCGGCGTAACTAAAGTTACAATCGGTTTATTTTCATAACGTCTGTTCGGGTGTTTAGTGTATTCTCTCACTGTGTGTCCCACCATGACCTGAAGGGGTCGCCAGTCTGTTAAAAGGTACCCACGCAGACACCGGGAGAACATGCCAACTCTACACAGAACATGCCTGAATGCCTTACATGAGGGCATCGAGCTGTTTGTGTGTCAATGTAAATGAGGTGTGTGCATGTGTTGTTGATACAAATGAGGTGTGTGTGTGTGTGTGTGTGTGTGTGTGTGTGTGTGTGTGTGTGGTAGGGTTTACTACAGGTTGTTGACTGATAATAACCCTCGACTCTGTGGTTTGTCTCGTTTGTCGAGCTCTAGAAGCTGTTTTGTCTCGAAACGAGTAAAAATGTTCCACTGTGAGGACCAAGTGTGAATAAAAAGTGTGTGTGTGTGTTTGCTTCCTCCCCTGGTTTTATTTGCATATAAAGTTCCCCCCCAGCTGACTGGGGACCGATGCGAGGTCCTCGATCGGCTCCGGATGTATCAACGAAGTACCTAAAAACATTTTTATTATTATTTTAAGTGCATTTCAGAAAACTACAGAACACACATGGAGATTAATTCATACAATTATTGTATTTTATGTATTAAAATAATTATATATTTTAATAAAGTGCATAAAAACGACAAGAACAAATCACTAAACGTCCGTCCACTAGGGGGCCCCCACAAAGAAAAATTGTTAGTTTATATTATAGTAAATATTAGCTTGATGTTTTCTTATATCGCACCAGTGCCCCCTGCTGTTTTTTTTTGTTTTGTTTTTTAAGTGGTTCGTGTGAATCGATTCTTGTTGCATCATTTCGTTCGTAGTCGTCTACGTTGTCGTATTTGCTCCCCCTTGTGGTTGAGATCCGACTCTCCCGTCCTCAGGACGATGTTTTGTAGGGCGATTGTGTTTTGAATCGAGTCCTCAGGTTCCGGTTCGTACCGGTTACATGATGTCACACCGCCGGCAGCTGTTCTGTAGCCGGGGGCGACGGGATTGAATCTGATAAAGTCGCGACTGCTCACTCGGCGGTTATAATTACAGCCGCTGACCGACAGTAACCTCAGACGGGTGTCGTCCTCGCTTCAGAAGCTGCTCTCTCTCTAATCCAGACGGTTTACTTTTTACTCGTTACTTTATTCTACAGATGAAGGTGTCAGTAGTAACTAATCTCACACACACACACACACACACACACACACACACACACACACCCGTAAATATCATTTATAATCAACTGTAAATATAATAATTCTCGGCTTTACAGATTTTGTATTTGACTCTGTTGTCCAATTTAATTCTGCACTGGTGATGTTTACTAATATTAATTTTTAATGTTTATTGTGTGAACATTTAAAAATATTTAATTTTGTTATTTATAGAAAATAAAACTTGTGCAGAAACGACCTGCAAATAAATGCAGACCAAGTATCCAGAAATCATTCTGCACTTGTTCAATATTTTACATTATATTTTATTCATTCATATTTATTTTATTCTTGATTTATATTCTTGTTTTTTTATTTTATATTCTATATTTTTCTAGATTCTCTTCGTCTACATTAGAACTTTGTGTTTTGTGTTCGACCAAAACGAGCTTCGTTTGTTTCATTCTAATTACTAAAATCATAATAATTATTATTTATAAAAACGTAATCTTGGTCAGTCATAAAAACAAAAACGTTCAATAGAATAAATAAATAAAATCCACCAAAAATCCACAGAAATAAGTTTATAAAATTTTATATTTAATAAAATAAAAACATTTCTAAAGTCTCCACATCCTGCACTGCTGCTGCTGCTCATTATTTAACCAAATGAGCTTCTGTGACCGACAGTAACCTCACACTGCAAGCCTGCATGCGTGCGCACACACACACACACACACACACGCGCGCGCGCGCACACACACACACGCACGCAGCCATGATCGTGTTTAAAACTGACATTAATGAACATTCCTCCAGATTTGTACTCATGAGCTTCTGCCGGGGTTCGTGAGGAGGATTTTGAAGTTGTGTGACGGTGTTCCTGTGCCGTCGGAGTGTGTGATTCGTCCATCTTCTGACCGACAGTAACCCCACGCTCCCCGGGTCACCCCCACGCTCCCCGGGTCACCCCCACGCTCCCCGGGTCACCCCCACGCTCCCCGGGTCACCATTGTTCTGGCCCTGATCTCAGTGGGACGTTCGGCTCGTCTGCTTTCATCACAAATCGTTTTAATCTCGTCCAATTAAACGAGGAAATTCTGCTGATGTGGTTAATATTGGGACCGCCGCAGTGATTCTAAACGATATTGTGGTTGTTTCTATGGTAACATCACTGCTATTAATATAAGTACCGTTCCTGACATCATACGACATTGCAGCATTTATTATGTTAGAATCGTATTTATTCAACTTTGGGGAAAGAAAGTCTTTATTTTTTTATTTGAGTGGCATTTTTTTAAATAATAATTTTATTTTGTCATTTTTATTACATTATTTTATACATATATTATATTTCTATATTATCATTTTATTATATTAAAAAATTATTTTTATTAAACGTATATTTTATTTACAGTATACAATCTTATTTGTATTTTATTCACTAATTCTAATTATATTTTTGTATTATATGTTTATGTATATATGTGTGTTTTTATTTTTACTAGTATTTAGTTTATTAGTTTTAGCATTTTATTATTTTACCTTTTTTTTAAAAACTTTTTTTGCTGGAGTGTTTTTGTTTATAACACAAATGCCAGAAACGATTAAATCAACGTGTAAAAATTCTAATAAACACGCCAGACAAATAAATAAATATGATCACTTTATTATAGTTTATAAACACACATTTAGGATCCACACACACACACACACACACACACGTGGGTGTTGTTATTGTGGGTCAGTTTATGGTTTGGAATAACAACACGTGATCGAACTGGCGGCTCTGGTTCAGGTTCTCGTCTCAGGTTCCAGCCTGTGACCGATAGTGAACCTACACACACGTGCGCACACACACACACACACACATACACACACAGCTATTGTTTCGGAGAGAGAGAGAGAGAGAAAACTTTTATAGTTGTAAAACAAACGCGGCGTCATGGAAACCGGTCTGGATTAGTCATGTGATCAGATGATTTCACGATTATTAATGTTGTTGTGAGGCGTCCCGGTGACCGATGGTAACCTCTCTTCTCGGCTTTTGTTTCTGTTCTCAGGTAGCTTGATCACGTGCCGTCGGCACAGGGAAACTGGTGCTGGGACGTGTCCGCGGCGTGTGTCCGTCGCTTTGTTTTCGTCCCTTTCATTCTTCACCGCGTTTCCCTTTTCGCATCGGGTCGATATTTATCCAGATGCACGAGGAACTGGTGGACGTGTTTGTTTTGTTTAGGAATAAATAAAGGTATACGTCTATTGTCTGGTGGACTGTGGACGTAAGTGTCCCCCGTCCTCATTACAGCACCCGAGTGTCTGTGTTTTAACCGGGAACCGACGTTCCGTTTTATTTTGAACTGGTTCTGATATTCGGGGCCTGAAGTTGTTTTACAAGCCTGAACTCTCTTTAAATAGAGTAATGACGTGACCGCAGGACCAGGTGGCGCTTGCACCGTGTGCCGCCGCGATCTGTTCCGTATCTATATTTGTAGCTTTCAGCCTGATAGCGCCGCTGGCTAACGTCTTATCACCCGGGAGCGACCCGGCGGGGTGGAGGGCAGAACGGCAGCCTGTCTGCTTCAGATTCCACTGTTCCACCAGATAAAAGATACCGTGTGAAAGTTAGAGAGAGAGGTGTGTGTGTGTGTGTGTGTGTGTGTGTGTGTGTGTTTCAACTTTGTCCCACTGAGCAACGTTTTCGATGTTCGGAGACTTCGGATGTTTCACCACTTCTGCTTTCGCTCCGGTGATATTAAGATTGTGGTTTGTTTTTGTCGTATCTTCCTCTAATCTCTAAATATCAGACTCGCACGCTAACAGGGTTGTTCTGATCCCACCGTGGTTTACCAGGCCTTCACATGAAGCCCTCCAGACGGGCTCGTTTGTGTATTGTTCGTGTACAGAACTCATTTTTATGAGGTGTAGATTGTTCTCGCTTGTCAGCGTCGACACCAAAACATTCATTTTATTAATGAATAATTATTGTTCATAAATGAATGAACATGAATTTATTTCATTAATGAATCTCACAATCTGGTCCCACTGTGGTTTACGAGGTGTAACAAAGTCTCCACAAGGGGGCGTGTGTGTGGTTACGTGTTGTCTGTCCATAAAGGAAACGCTCATAGTGAGAACATGGTCTATTGACTTTCTACTGGAGGACCAAGTGCTCAGGGGTCCAATAGTGGGTGGATGGGTGGTGAAGGTTGTTGGGACGAGTAAATCAGAAGGATGTTGGTTCGAATCCCTTCTTGTTAAGCTGTCCTCGTTCCTTAATGTTTTCTGATATCTGGATTAAAGACTTGTTAGTGACCCCAGGTTCGGTTCTGTTCGTCTCTCGGGGGAGTCTGTAACCGTGTGTGTGTGTGTGTGTGTGTTTTCCTCCCACAGACACGTGTTCTTCATGCATGTGAAGGAGGACCTGCACCGCGGGCACCTGCGCATGGGATCCGCGCAGGCGGAGGAACTGAGCGCGCTCCTGGCGCAGGCAGAGTTCGGCGACTACAACCAGAACACGGCGAAGTATTGGTACCCGGAGCTGTGTGGCATGGACCCTGACCAGGACACCCTCACCAGGTACGCCAACGACCGACCGGCGCTTCGACCTGCGGCTTCATTCCGGGTTTCCATTTCAGTCCAGAGGAAGTGATGCGCACTTCCTCTTTCCTGTCGACCATATTTGGGGAAGTTGAATGATTGTATTTGGTCAGTAACGCGGACGTAACGCGGCTCATCGTAGCGACACAACGAGAAGAAAACGGTTCGAATTCTGCACAGTAAACTGCAGAGAATCAGACATGAAGAATAAAAAAAGCTTTTCTGGAGGAACTTTGTTAAACATTCGTTTATATTTATTACTGAAATAAATCTGAAGACTGTAAACGAAATAAATAAACTGAAGTTTCAAATACAGGCGCAAACAAAATAAACAAAATAGAGATGAGACAACAATAGAGACACAAACCCGGAGTTTAGTGTGTTTACTACAGTTAGTGGAAATAAAAAGATCTTTATTGTTTAAATAAATAAAATCACACACACACTTCATTTCTCTCTCTGTGTGTGTCTGTGTGTGTCCCTGTGTGTGTCCCTGTGTGTGTGTGTGTGTGTCTGTGTGTCCACCGTCAGGCTGGATCATGTTTGCTCAGAGGCGTTTGGGAACGAGCCAAACAAAACAAACCCGTTCGTGTGGGGTCAGAGGTCGTGTCCATCCAAACACCCGCTGTGTTTAATCTTTCTCACTCTCCGTTAAAATATCGAGAGTAAACGTGACCGAACCGCCAGTAACTCGGCGCCCTCTAGTGTCGTCGAGGAGTAATGATGTCGTGACTGCGTCGTCTTGCGTAGGATCAGCCTGCAGCCTGATTGGTGGTTCTCTGGTGTGTGATGTCGTCGTGACATCATCATTCTCTCAGAGGATGTCGAACCTTCGAATGAATTTCTGATGAAGAATTTAACTTCAGATTAACACACTTTTAAAAGTGCTGTTACACAACGTGCCCAACACTGAGTACAATAACAATTATTGTTTATAACTATAAACTTTAACGGCTTGACCATAAATAAACACAAAACTACAACAGTCCTAAAACTCGTCTGAACTGTAACATGTAAATGAACGATTTGGCGTTTGTGTGTCTGCAGTATGGTGGAGCGTCACAAGGCTCTGGAGGGTCTGAACCCGGGGACGGTGCAGTACCAGGCGCTGCAGCTGGTGGCGTCTCTGGAGCACTACGGCGTGGAGTGGCACTGGGCGCGGGACGCCGAGGGTCAGAGGCTGGCGATCGGCGTGGGACCCGACGGCATCGCCATCTGCCGCGACGACTTCAGCATCGTCAGCAGGTACCAAGAGACCCGGTCCTTCCTGTTTCTCTCACTCTCTCTCGCCCACCGTGTCCATGTACTGTGTCCGTGCGTGCGTGCGTGCGTGCGTGTGTGTGTGTGTCATTGAAATCTTTATTTTTAAACAAGACGTGTAGGAATGTGTGTAACAAGTCGTGTTTTACATGCACACACACACACACACGTCTGAATTTCTGACACGATAACTTCTACATGCTGTACAGAATGTGTGTGTGTATGCAAATAAATAAACAAACAAACATTTGTTTGTGTTGTGAGAACTTCATTTCCTGGTTTAATTAGTTTTGAGCTTTGACGTTTGGATCCTGAATGATTCTCGTCGTCTCCGTGTCCTGATTTTAAGAACATTATGATGTCACGAGCAACACAGATCTTGTTTAACTCTTGTTTGGTTTGTTTACCTTTCTCTCTTGATCATGACACCTGTTAGTAGGTGGGTTGTATTACCCACCAAATCAACATTTTATTCTCGATGTGCGCAGTTGCCTCATTACCGACTCGAGGAACTGTCGTGTTTTATTTATTTATATATTTACTTTTCCTTTCTTCTCTCTGCAGAATTTCGTACCCGTTGATCCAGATCGCCACCCAGTCGGGGAAGAGCGTGTACCTCACCGTGATGAAGGAGAGTAACGACAGCGTGGTGCAGCTCTTCAAACTCATCAGTAACCGAGCAGCGAGCGGATTGTACCGGGCCATCACCGAAACGCACGCCTTCTACAGGTACTGCGGGTTCGACACCTCGCACCAGAAGAGTGCCACCTAGGGGTGATAAGAGAGAAGTAAATGTGTGGGGTGGTTTTATGCAACGGTGCCCTCTGCTGTTTAAAGTCAGTTTTATTCATCGTCAAGAAAATCACAGAAATGAATCCATTGAATCGAAACGTATCGATTGTTGAATCGTTACATCTTTATTCGCCGCCGCCCGGGTCTCACGCCGATCTCCGCCCTCTTTGCTTTCTAGATGCGACACGGTGACGAATGCGGTCATGATGCAGTACAGTCGCGACTTCAAGGGTCACCTGGCGTCGCTCTTCCTCAACGAGAACGTCGACCTGGGCAAGAAGTACGTCTTCGACATCCGCCGCACCTCCAAGGAGGTGTACGACCACGCCCGCCGCGCCCTCTACAACTCTGGAGTGGTGGACCTGATGTCGCGGTCGGGCGCCCGCTCGCCCTCGTCACGCTGGCAGAGGGAGCCGGAGTGCGGCGGGTGCCAGCGGAGTCGGGCGCTGCAGGAGAAGCTGCAGAAGCTGCGGGAGGCGCTGTTGTGCATGCTGTGCTGCGAGGAGGAGATCGACGCCACTTTCTGTCCCTGTGGGCACACCGTCTGCTGCCAGAACTGTGCCACTCAGCTCCAGGTAAATATATATACCCTACTGTCTGTACAGGTTTTACTCCATGGGCTCCGGTTTCCTCCCACAGTCCAAAAACATGCAAGTGAGGCAGAAGCTCAGTGGCGATGTGAAATGGTCCGTAACTGTGTTTGATGTGACTTGTGTAGCGAGTGATCGTTTCCTGTTGTGGGTGTTACTTGGGAAAACTTTGGACTGTGTTAGGAAACCAATACACACAGGGAGAACATGCAAACCCTGAAAACCTGCCTGAGACATCTTGCTGTGAGGTGACTGTGCTAATCTAAACCTTGGAGCCACCTGCAACCACTTCCTGTCTATTAATAATTCAGTGTCGTCATGATCAAGATGTTTCAAATCTCCAGTGTTGTTGTTGTTATTAATATTTTCTCTCTGGTCACATCACACTTCCTCTGTATTTTATATAAATAATAAGTCAATAACTTCCCACCACAAGTGAAAATAGCGTTTTGTTCTCATTTGCTTTGCACAATAACATTTATTTGTGACTAATGTTTTTGTTTGTTTGTTTGTTTGTTGCAGTCGTGTCCGGTCTGCCGCTGTGACGTGGAGCGCGTCCAGCACGTTTACTTGCCCACGTGCTCCAGCCTGCTGAACCTGACCCTCGCGGGCAGCGCCAGTCCGGCGCCCATCCACCGCGCCATGGCAACACACACCTGCACTAACGCCGTCTACTCTAGCAACGACAAGCTCTGCCAGGCTTGAGACGACCCCCGCTGCCTTTATTTTATTATTGTTATTATTGTTGTTATTTATTATTTATTTCGTGTCTGTGCTGAGCTGTTTTTAATCCACCAATGAAGACTTTTATTGTTTTGCGTATCAGTTGATCTGAAACAACTTTTATTCTTTCTTTTCGTTTCTAAAACCGCACTGATGCAATTTATCGTTTCTAATCGTATTTTAGTGTTTTTTTTGTTGGATTTTTCTATTATTTAACTCGATCCTTGTTGTTTAATATAATTTTGTTAACTATAGAACTTCCACTTTGATTGTATTGATTCTTGCAGTGGAATCGAGTGCAGTATTTATTATTCGGGTCCAAACTTCGATGCTGAACGCGATTAACACTCCAGATGTGATTCCACATCGATTTTTGAAGCACCTGTTCCATCATTCCAGCAACAATCCACAGAAGCTCGGCCGAGTCGCCGAGCGAAGAAGATTTTAGAAATTTCTAGATATAAATTTATATTAATATACGGCGTCACTTTACCCAGAAGTTTAAGGCTCTGAGACCTTAAGAGTAGCAGAAACACAGTGTGTTCATTATGCGTCCTTTCTTTGCACAGACTCTTGTCAATTTAAACTAAATAAAAAGAGGAATGTATTTTCTGTATGGCTGACCCTCTACACCCCCCCTCCCCCCGCCCAACACCACCCTGTTTGGTGGGGGATTATTTTTCCACTTTGTAAACTGTAGGTTTTGTTTCTGTTTGTTTGAAGCAAAAACTATGATCTGTACATGTACAATCTTTTTATAAACTTATTTCTTTTGAAGGAGGAGTGATAAATAAAGTTGTGGCTAAAATTGATTATGGCTTCTTTGTTTTTGAGCGCACGTGTCCAGAGCAGCCCTAGCAACAGCGGTTCGGGGTTCGGCGCTTGGCTCAAGGGCACTTCAGTCGTGACCTGTTGGCTCGATGAATCGAACCGGTGACCTTCCGAACAGTCTGGTTTCCTACCCACCATTCGATCACACCGATGAGGTTCATCCTACTATACAAATGTAGTAAATGTGTAACACCATTTTAAATGAGGCCACAAAATCCACCGTAGAGTCCAGAAAAGACAAATCGACTCGTATTTATTTACCAAAAAGACCAAATTCTACTAAATCTGGACACATTGACTCATTACTGGAATACTGCAAAGGTTTTAACTTTAAATTATCTGGATCACTACCTCATTAAATCCAGAGCCCAGCCACTGCTAGGTTGTCCCTGTTGGACACTTGAGCAAGGCCTTTATTCTGTCTGTGGTGTGAATAAATAAATGAGCTAGCTAGTTGTTTTATTAGCCACAGTAGCTAATATGGTGCTAACAGGAAGCAATAGGCAGAAAATGGCTTTAGCACTACATGTGCTTTTATATTGTATACAGAAGTTAACGATTTTTAAAATTAAGTTACTTATTTACTTTACTCAGAAGTCTACATGAAATACCTCAGTTTGAAAACAAACTTGCTTGTGTTCTAAAATGAACCTGAATAAACCCGAATAGTTCCACTCACACTGTAAATATAAATAAATGTTTAAATATTTTTATTTAATTCAGCAATCAGATGATGGGTTTTAGGTTAGATTTTAGGTTATTGGCGCCCTCTGCCGGAAGAAAACATTACTGATAAAAAAGGCCGTTTGTGCTTCGATGGCTTTTTTGATTAATATGAAGTATAAACGCGCCGTTTCTGTTTATATTTATACTTATTACAATCAAACTTCGCCTGTTCGGACACATAAATTAAATGATTAATTATAAATCAATAAATCATTAAAATGTTAGTGT
>JAOTRQ010082390.1:0-11396 GCA_028565875.1 Hoplisoma paleatum
GGAGCAAATCTAAGAATTTTTCAGCACTTAAGTCCAAAATTCCACTCTAAGAAGTTTGATAAATACGGGCCCAGATCATGGATTGATGCTTATGGCTGGATAGATCTACATCTTCTCCCGAATTGTACTAAACTAATAAACATTCCAACGAAGATTAAATCGGGGTTGAAAGAAACACGAGTCTCTTCTTTTACTGGTGTTAATGCGAGATTTTATCACCAGATATGAGTCGGGGTGGGGTGTAGGTACGTAATGCCGCCATGGGGTGACGTACTTCCCACTCATTGTTCAGGCGAAAGACCGCACGATGGCGCACTGCAGCCAGATTGTCTTTGGTGTTTTATAATATTGATTTTTAGTACTCCATCGTCCTCGTTAACTGCTGGTAAGTGCGTGTGTATATTGCATTGTGGTATAAATGCGATTCCATTCTAAACACCGAGCTGTGTGTCTTTGTTTTGCATGTGAAGCGGTACTAGCACATGTTCACTGTAATGTGAAACGCACCGCAGATAAACTGGACATGGCCGTTTTAACTGACATCTCTATAATGCTTCTTAAATGTGTTCGAGATCCGGGTGGAAAGTGAATACAGAACGCCGTCCGTGGCGTTTTGTTTCTTATTATACACATATAAGGAAGAAGCGACGCGAGGGAGGGGAAACTCGAGTGACACCCACGAAGTCTAATCAGCTGCTGTTGTTTACTTTACTAACACACGTCCCACCAATCAGAGCGTCGGGCTCGTTTCCTGACTTTGAAAAAACAATGTGTCCACCAGAAACATAGATTAAACAGACAATATCCATTATCCAATACATTGTAATTTATTACACATAATATAAATGTTTTATACACAAATAAAGCACAAATGACTTCTTTCTAAATGTAGTCGCAGTATTCGAAAATACATGCAACATTTGGGAAGTGGACAAATTAACAGAAACGGCCACCATCAAAAGTTTTGTGAACGAATACATTGTGATTTTAAGTGTTATAAGAAAAAAAGATAAAGATAAAAAGTGACTCGATGTATTTAGGTATTAAAGTGTTTAAATTGTACACATTGCAAACTAGTGCATTAGTTAACAAAACAAAGACAGGAAGCGCTCTGAGATGAATTTCAGCAGTTGTTCAATACTCACGAATGGCTGGTTTAGCTACAAGTTGTTGGACAAACACACCTGATGTAAAAAAAAAATTGTACAACATGCTGTTGTGTATAATTGTAAATCATTTTGTTTTATTTCAGTGTTAGTGGTGTATCAGGACTAGTTGGATGAGGGGACTGGTATAGCTGTGGCCTGGAGGTTAGAGAACATGAGCTTGTGATCGCAAGGTTGCCAATTTTGAGGACCAATGTCAAGGTCACGACAGAAGTGCTCTTGTGCAAGGCACCGGGCACGTGTTCTTACTGCTGCCCCATAGTGTGTGCTCACTAGTGTGTGTTTGTGTGCATGTGTGTTTTCACTGCACAAATTGGGTTAAATGCAAAAGAATAATTCCTAAACACTTAGATTAGATTCTCTAGCTGTACTTTACATGATGAGCCTGTCATAGATAAACTGTCGTGGAATGGTCCGGGTGATGCTTCTAGTGAAAAGGGACACATTTTGACCTTGTCTGGGAAAAACTGCTGTTAAAACTTTTATATTTTATAATTTTATATATTAAAAAAGGGAACAAAACATTGTTGTGTTATTGTTGTTCTCATAACATATCTGCATAACATTAACATTTTGGTTATAACATAAGATAACCATAACCTGACATTTTGGTTCATTTGGAAGTTCCATTTTGTTCAAATATTGATGTTCCATATTTGTTTTACAGTTATTCAAAATATGTTAAAACTTCAGTTCAGTATCACAAGGTGATGAAAGAAGAGATGAAAGCAGAAGCAACATTACTCACCACAGCTGTGCAAAAGTAAGACATTGATCATTATTAATAATAATAATAATATTAATAATAATAATAATGATAATAATAATAAACTGAATTACATTATGTTGACTGTTCTCTTAAGAGAGAACGCCACTGTAGCTGTCTCTTCCTGTGCTTCTATGAATCATGCTATTGGTTTGGGGCACAAAAACAGACAGAACAGTACGGTAAGAAATGATTTTTTTTTTTACAAACTTTTTATATGTATAAAATGTAATTACATTTTACAATAACAAAAATGTAACAAAATATAATGTTGTATCAGTAATAAATGTACTTTTCCTAGTTGAACCAATGCTTTATTTTAAGTTTCATTAAGTTTATATGTTAAACAGGATAACTGATATTTAAAATCAGCATTCAGCCTACTTAAATCAACAGACGACAATTTACAATATATCTGTAATGTGCACTATTCATTTTGTTTAATTATGACATTTGAAATGGATGTGCATACCGGTAGGTCATTGGGCTTTTCAACCATCATCAGTACTGAAGGTCTGAACTCTCTGACGTGGCGTCTAGCTGGCTGGGTGCCACCGTGGTGGTTATAACAATATTGTGCCAGTTTACATTATAACATAAATTCATGAAAAGTTTAGTTCATATTAATTTAAATTACCTACTTCAAATTCCTAGTTATTTTTGTAATTAAAAAAGAAGCTTTTCTTAACCCCTGGTTCATCAGGCCAATATCATTGCCTGTCCCAAAATAGATCTATTTTCATGTTCTGCACGGACTAACAAGTACCAATGTTGAGATATATTTAATTCTTAAACACCACATGGTAAGTCCCGAATGAGAATTCAGACACAGGGATAAACACTTATGTTCTATTTATAAAAACGTGACAATTCATCGCATGTAATATATTATATTGTTATGTAATATATTACTTTGTTAATTCTTATATTGTTTATACATTTTTTAAAAATCACAAAATATTGCAGTTCTAAACAAATATATCTGTATTTGGAATAAAATCTATTTTTTGTAAATCTCTTCATTCATGGTGACCATCGTTGTTTCCAGATCATAAATATTCATCACTAATGTGGACCATAATCAGGAGTTGTTTAGCACAGATTGATTACTTAAAACAAATGGGATTACAAAGGTATATTTATAGTGGGACTGTATATTACAGTTAAAACATGATAACTTATTTGCTCTTGTTATATGTTTTCCTATTGTAGAAGTGTTTTTTCTACTATTAATTTACAGAACAAGTATTGTTGTCTTAGTGATCTTAAATTGATTTACTCCTGGTTAATTACATGTTTAGAGAGGAAAGAGGAAAGCCAGAAATGGTTCCGAGAATGCTAAGCAGAAGCAATCCAAGACCAGCCATGGTCCACTGGGCAGAGCGGAGAATGGACAGGTTAAACTTGAAGACATTGAAGCTGTCACCTTGTTTGAAGTGGTCACAATGGGCAGGAGTGCCATGCAGGTACATGACATGATTCAAAACAAAAAAGTACTTTTTTATTCTATTTTTTTATTTGTGTAAAACTATTGTTGATCACTTTAGTTTCTGTTGCTGTTTGAATACATTAATTGAGCCAAATCTCTCCTAAGGTTGTAGTGGATGACTGGATTCAGGCGTATATTATGGACAGAGAATCATCATTGCTTGACCTTATCAGCTTCTTTATCCAGTGTTCTGGATGCAAAGGTTTATTCTGTGTTTATATTCATATAGTAATTAGATGCACAATCAACTTGAATTTAGTTTTATGCTTCTAGGTGTAGTGACTGCTGAGATGTTTCAGAGCAAAGAAGATTCTGAAGTTATAAACAAAATGGTGGAGGACCTGGACGAGGTATGATCAGGTGTTAGGCATTTTTTTTATATTTGAATGGAACAGTATTGCAATTGGTTCTGACAAGCTTATGTTAGGATTTTGTGATCGTGTGTATGAATGAGGGCAGAAAGTGTTGGCCTACACAATTATATAAACAACAGCATATCATAGAAAACATGTTCTTTCATGCTGCCTCCTAGATTGGTGTTGGTGGTATTCTTGTGTTAGGAAAGATGTTTAGGTACATTGCTTTGACTCACAAATAACTTACAAATATCTTTTATATTGACATATAACTGACCTTTATTACGTTTTACAGAGCTCAGGTTTGCAGTATAAAAAGTTCTTGGCATTCCCATGGATACTGACAGTCACCTGGCCAATGGACACTGTAAGTCTTTTGGACTTTGACCCTTTCAAATGCAGTATAGTTTATTTGCTTATATATAGAATTTAAAGATGGCAGAATTTAATCGAGATTCTAAATTCTGTGTGGTTAATTAATACAAAAATAAACACAGGGGCAAACAACAACACAGGGGCAAAAACTACTTAACTAAAAAACTAAACAATACAAAAAACAAGGGGCAGCCATGACCTGATGGTTAGAAAACTGGGTTTGTGATTGGAAGGATGCCGGTTTGGTCTCTAGAGCTGACCATGTTTGATGTGCCGTTAAGCAAGGCACCACTGCTCTGTGTGCTTACTGCCTCCTAGTTTGTGTTCACTAGGGTGTGTTTTACTGCACAGACTAGGCTAAATGTGATGGTTTGCAAGTCACACACAGCCTATCAAACATGTGCTTGTAGAGTCACAGTACACACTACTAGTTTCTGTGTACAATCGTTTAATCCTATTTGCTTGCTTTGTTTACTGAGATTCTGGTTTTTGGAATTCTGTTCTGTACTCATGTTTCCTGTTTTTAGCCACTTTTTGTTTTTATGCGCAAACATCTGATCTCAGTCGGAAGCTTCAAAATCTTTTAAATCCAGTGTGTCTTTGGTATGGAAATATACGTCAATATTGCGTTTATTGAAATTGCGCCTTATAATGTGATGCAACTAATGGTTTGTAAAATATGGTACATTTAATGTTATCAGGCTTGCGATTGTTTGAACCAGAAACAACAGACACTGTTTGATTGATGAAAATGTAAGTCTGTGCTATTACAGATACATTTTACTGACCATATTTTTTTAAAAGCTTTTTTCACCTCAGGATAGTGGTGAGTACCCCCTGGTCATGTCTGGTCCATACTGGAAGAAATTCCGTTCAAACTTCTGTGAATTTGTCTCAGTGCTCATCACTCAATGTCAGTATAGTGTGATCTTTGATAACTACCTCCTGAATACACTCATCTCTCTGCTGGCTGAGCTCTCAGCATCGCACATGCGTGCATTCAGACACACCTGTACACTGGCAGGTAACTCTTTCTACACAATCATTTTATTTCTGCTTAGCGAATGCGCGTTTGCTGATTTTCTCTGTCTTTTCAACACCCAGCTTTGAAGTTGCTCAGTGCTCTCGTGAACGTGGGTCTTAGTTTAAGTGTTAGTGTGGAAAACAGCCAGAGGCTTCATCAGGTTGAGCTAGCCAAGGTGTCTAGTAAACGAGCTTTGCTACGGCTGGAGAAGATCCAGAGGAAGATTACAGAGGTAAAGTCCAGACTGCCAACCTTGTTGCTTTATAGCATAATTAATTCTGTTTTTTCGGTCATTGCTAAGTAACTTTTTTTTTAAAACACAACAATTTGTAGTGGTACATTTGCATACACAGGATAGCAGCTTTTGAAACTTTTAGTTGTTTTAGTTACAGGACCGAAAACTTGAAATAGAAGACATGATGGATGCAATCTTTAAAGGAGTCTTTCTTAAAAGATACAGGTACCACAATTCTAAGTGTTCTATGTGTTTTGAGTCTATATATTATGCTTGCATTGCCCCAATGACAGTTCTGCTTTGGCAGGGATGTGATACCTGAGATCAGGGCGATCTGTATTGAGGAGCTGACTGTTTGGATGAAGCTCTACAGTCCTGCATTTTTGAATGATACCTACCTGAAATATGTGGGATGGCTGATGTACGACAAGGTGTGTCTCAATAATAAAGTTTTTATTTGGACATTTTGTAAATATGAGAAGAAGCCTTTGAAATGTATAATGTAAAATATTTGAATGGTCAAGTGCTACATAGTTGGACAAGACAAGTCTCTGTCAGTACAATTTGTTTAGAGTCTGAAGCAAGAAACCACCAGATTACCACTGTTGGTTTTATTATTTTAATATTTTAAACAGTACTGTAAGTCGCTTTGGGTAAAAAAAGCATCTGCCAAAAATGCCAAAAATGCAGATAAAAATATTTGTAAACATATTTTTTTTGATGAGTTGACAATGTCATGTGTGTAATGTATCTGTAATTATATTACAAATAACAAAGCAGCTTCACTATTTTATACAGGCAAGTGTATGAGCTTTTAGGAATTGTTAAATTATTGCAGTTTATAAATACGTTTGTTGTTTTTACAGCAACCAGAAGTACGTTTAAAATGTGTCCTAGGTCTGCAAGGACTCTATCAGGATGCTAATCTGAGTCCAATGTTGGACCTTTTTACTAGTCGATTCAAGGTATAGTCGGTTTTTATACTTGGCCCTTCTTAAGCATTACTTGTTTTGATTATTTGATTACATTTATTAATTCTATTTACCCGTCTCCACTGATGCACCAGAAGCTATGAATCAAACTATAAAAAAGTGTTTTCTTTATCTAAAGCACTTGATCTCATGTATCTATATCTTGATTATTTTAGTTTCAGCCTTGAACCGTCTATTTCTATACCATGTCAGTAAAGAACTGTTATTACCCATTTACAACAGAGAAACAGCACTTTTTTTATCAAATGTTTTCTTTTTTTTCTGACTAAACATCCATTTCAGTATCGTCAGTCATAGGTTGGCAAATCCATAGTGTTCTGAAAACATTTACCCCTTCCTAAATATCTTTTATTTTTGCAAGTTAGGATAATATAAAAATGCTGTAATTAAATAAAGATTTATTCATTTATTCTTGCATTTCTGCCCAGAAACATAATTAAAAAAAGTTGGCACAGTAAAGAATCACTCTGTTGACATTTTTCCTCCAAAATAAGTGTTTTTTCAAATCATTGTTTTCTGGTGAATGCACTGATTTGCATTTGACATTTTGTGCTTCCATGTTGGGCTAAATATGCTGGTTGGTTGTTAGTTTGTCACTCACAATTAGTGGGTATTTACAGTATGCACCACTGTATAAACTTTTTATCTTGGTGTTTTAACACTTTCTGTAACTCTCATGTGTACAGGAGAGAATGATCTCAATGACTTTGGATAAAGATCATGAGGTAGCCGTGCAGGCTATGAGGCTGCTTATGGCTGTTGCCCTGTAAGTTTCATAGTTATTCAACCAGCCCACAAAGCCTAACTTACCTCCAGCATGTGAAACTTGACATGTAAAATATGTATAAAGGCTGTTGTTTATACAGTAATCTTTAATTCTTAATTAAAATCTTATTTTCATATGTTTTGACAGGTCATGTGAGGATGTGTTTATCCAAGATGACTACAGACACATATATCAGTTTGTGTACTCTAGTTATCGACCACTTGCTGCCATAGCAGGTGAATTTCTCTATACAAAGTGAGTGCAACTATAAAGTCATTTGACCAATGAGTTTTTACAGCTGTAAATACATATAAGTAAAATTGATGTTTGAGTTGTATTATATCTTCATACAGTATTTCAGTAATTATAGTTTGATATAAATTCAATGCTTATTTCAGATATAAAATATATTAACAATTGTAACAATCTTTAAAATCATGTAAAATGTTATTTCTTTTTTTTAGAAAATTACTACCATCAATGAAACATCATGATTGTTTTGTTCCTAGGAGCCTCTCTGGGGCTCTGCACTCAAATTATTTAGTAAACATATTAACCTCACATATATCATCATGGTAGTTGATAACACTTTGGTCATAGGTCATAACACACTTTGTGGTAGTGACAAATCCAAAAGTAAAAGGTAAAATTATAGAAAGACATCACCTCAAAATAGCTATAAGATATATACACCTACTAGAAGCAACATAAATATACATGTTACTAGGGCAACCAATGGTACATATTATTAACCTCCACGAGTGATTATAAATGACTTTTATTATCATAGTTTGGTCAGATATTACATGACTCCGATGTATGCAATTAAAAAAATAGTGTTACTTTGAAACCTGGTTTAATAATAATCATGTTATTAATAAAATACTGAAGGTGTCAAATCTGGTCATTATGTGTACAGCAGGTTTGTCAAAACTGGCAATTATGTCTATTTGGGACGGGGGTCGTTAAAACACATCTTTATGGGGAAAATAAATAATGGAGAAGTTATAATCCGCTACTGTGGCTTACACTAAAACTAAGTTATTTATTCATTCACACCAAAAGGCCAGTTTTAGAAAGCCAGTACATGATATTGAGGGGAAACCTGACATTGTCACTGGTCAGCTGTTTATATGGACATAATTGTCAGACATGCTGCCAGGGTCTGACTAATCTATATGGGTGAGGTGTTCACGCACTGTGTAATTATTAGCAGATGGATAGGAACCCATGCAGAATGCATGAATGAAAAATAGTTCCACTAAAGGCTACGTGTGGCTTGGTGGAGGTGTGAGCAGCAAAACACTCATGACTGTCATCAAGGATCCCCCAAACAAAATTGACCATGCTTATTTTGGAAAAAAAGACATAAACACATGAATATAATTGAATAAAAACTTCATTAGGGTCAAAATAATACACTTTCATATTATGCATTAACATGCTTGCTAACTACTGTTAATTTCATTTTCTTTCAGGTTGCTTAGTAGTCCTGTGGTTTTGGAGCCTGAGGCGGGAACATCTGTGGAAAATAGACACAGACAGCTCACTCTGGCTCGAGTCAGAATCCTCAACCAATTCTACTCTGAGAACAAGGTTCTAATTACTAACACAGTCATTACAGTCTCTCGTGTATTACTGTACAGAAGGATACACTAGTAAGAACATTGTTTCAGAGTTTTCTTTGTGATAAAATAATTAAAACACATTTTAAAAATTGTGCAAAAACAATAAAACTTTTCTCACATCAATTCAAACAATCTCCCTATGAAGAAATATACAGTCATATGAAAATATTATAGGAATATTGTTGAAGTTCAGGGTTGCATGGATTCCACTCAGTATCAGCAGATTCTTAAGAATCAGTGACAAAGTTTAAGTTACGCTGGTGATGGATATTTTAGCAAGACAGGCAGATCCAAAACACTGCTCCTAATTTACTCAGGCATTCATGCAGAGGAACAATTACAATGTTCTGGAATGGCCATCCCAGTCCCCAGACCTGAATATCATTAAACATCCGTGGGATGATTTGAAGCCGTTCCATGCTCGATGACCATCAAACTAAACTGAACTGGAATTGTTTTGTAAAGAGGAATGGTCAAAAATACCTTCATCCAGGATCTAGGAACTTATTAAAAGCTACAGGAAGCGACTAGACGCTGTTATTTTTTGCAAAAGTAGGATCTACTAAACATTAATCTCACTTTTCTGTTGAGGTGCCCATACCTTTGCATCTGTCAAATTTTGGTTTAATGCATATTTGCATTCTGTTAGTACAATAAACCTAAAATTTCAATCGTGAAATATTACTGTGTCCACCAGTTATGAGATATATCAAACTGAAATAGCTGTTAGAAGTAATAAAAATAAAAATGATTAAGATTAATAGGTGTGCCCAAACTTTTTCATATGACTGTAGTAACATTTCGACCCCTATTTTAACTTAATTTGATAATGTCCACAACAATCATAAGACAACAGACAAAATCTAACAAACAAAAGAAACCAGGTTGCCTCTGTTAGACTCCTAAACAAACTCTTATCTCACAATTGCTAATTTGATTGAATGCAACATTTTTGCAGCTTATTTCACACTGCAGGTCTTACCTTTTTAAAGATACTCGCACAAATGTTTTTTTTTTGCTGGAGCATGTAGCTTTTGATGCACTGATTCTCTTTGATGCACATGAAAATCTTCCCCTTTAGAGCTTCGTTGAGCAGTTAAAATGTGAAAATCAGATGGCAATTAATCCGGATTGTAAACTCTCTCAGACATGATTAGTTACTACATGACCAGTTCTTTTCATCTTTATCATTTCTAGCATAAATATAAAAGTTAAACTTTTTGAACATGCCTTGTAAAATTAAATGATCAATCCTGCGTTTGAGTGGATGTCAAGCTAACTGGTGATTCTGACAAGCGTGATAGTGAAAATTCTAGGGATGATGTTTGCAGTCTTAAATACATAGAACTATAACAAAAGAGCACATAACCTAATGATTGACATTGTTGTTTACCCTATAGCTTCACCAGCATGTAGTGTATCTAGTTGACAGTCTGTGGGAATGTGGTGGCGTGCTGCTGAAGGACTGGCCCTCTCTCACTTCACTGCTCACAATGAACTCCGCTTTACTGGACAATGGCATGTACTTCTCAACTCAATGTTGCACTAACTCAAGCTTCTGCCACATGCTTTTACCTGCTATGTGATCATGTGTCTGTATGTCACAGGTTTGACCAGTGATGAAGAAGATCTGGTGATTAATGTTATATTGGCATCAGTAAGACAAGCTGCTGAGGGACCTCCACTAGCTGGAAGAAGCACAGGGAAGAAGGTTTGCACAACTTCAATGCTTAAGGCTGATCAACTTTTGACTAGAACAGTTGGGATTTTTGTTTGATTTGAATCTTGTAGTGTCTGAATCTTTTACTTTGAAAAAATGTACACATTTTTCCTAATATTCAGATCAAATTAGCCAAGAAATTTGAGCTAAACTGTAGGTGGTTCCCTATACAGAGAGTTCCCAAGCTCAAATCTCGACTCTGTCTGTCAGATGGGTGTCTTTTATGGTTTTATATACAGTGTCAAACGTGTATGGAACACACATGTCTCCAGGCGTGGGTGTATATAAAGCATTTACTGAGGATAAATCTGATCTTGTGTCTTTAAGGTGATCAGTTCTAAAGAGAAGAGGCTTCAGACTGAAGAATGTACAAAACTTACCAACCATTTCTTAAAAGCACTACCTGAACTGTTGTGTAAGGTAAAAGACTGCATTTAATAAACAAAAATGTTTCAGATACCCCTTGTCAGTATTGAGAGAATCTCTTAGAAGAACGGTCACTGGTCTACCTGAAAAGATCACATAGAGCTATTTAAATAACATTTGTTTTTATAACTGTAATGTCTATACAGTCATGGTAATTTGACATTGCGTGTTCATTTGTGTATTTTACTTGAATTTTATTATAACTTTGTGTGTTCTGATTATTCAAATTGTGTTTTTTCAGTACTCCACTGATGTCGAGAAACTTACTTCTTTTCTAAAGATACCTCACTACTTTCAAATGGACACCTGTGGAGAAGAATTTACTGAGGTTAGTTTTTATCTGCAAAGTAGTCGTAACTTATATGACCAAACATATGGAGCAGCTCTTAGAATTATTTATTTTAGGTATTTCCAAATAAGCCATGACTAGCATGTGTACTACATGAATTATTT
>JAOTRQ010082410.1:0-11395 GCA_028565875.1 Hoplisoma paleatum
TTCCTGCGACCAATCGACCAATGGAATTTGGCCGACTAGTAATTTTTTGGGTCGACCAACGATTAATCGATTATTCGCCATCAGCCCTAGACTGAACTGACACAAAGTTTACTTTCTATTTCATTAATAGGTTGATCAATCATCTGGTATTGATTTTGTATTTGTTTTTGAAACAGATATCACACATTAACAACACGTCGGACAAAAAGAACCAGAAGAATACGAATAGTGAAATCCATCTAGAAAACCATGAAAACTAAGATGCAGAATAATCATCATTATATAACTTTGCAGCTACGTGTTTCTTTTGTGTTAGCATCAAAAATGTTTCCTCTTAGTGTATAATTCAGAGGAAAATATATACCACAATGTTGACCCAGACACAAATATCTTCTTTAGCTAACAGAAAATCTATTTTAAGCAATTGAATTCTGTATGGGCAGCTAATAAATAACTTTAATCATAGAGTTCACAAACATATATAACCTGTAATGAACATGAGTTCAATTGTTTTTTTTTAATGTTCCACCACGAACATATGAAATAGGATTTAAAAAGCGTGTAGTTTCACCTGTGAATCGATGATCATCAGGAACATGTCACTTATATCACGTTTAGATCTAACAAATTTGGTTCCCTTAAGCAATTTTAAATGTAAAATCAAATCAAAGTTTATTCGTCACATACATAGTTATACACAGTACAACCGGAAGTGAAATGCTTTGTAACTACTCCATCCGAACACTCGAAATCACGATTAACAAGCTAATAAACATTAATGTAAACTAACAATTTAAAAAGTAAAAAGAGAATATATATATATAAAGTGTCTGATTGTTAAAGTGACTTAGTGTCCGTGAATGCCCAAGTATTGATAAAGTGACAGCGCTAATAAAGTGTCCAGGGAGTGGTGAAGTGATAAACTTCTATAGCTAATTTCCATTTAGAGTCTGAATAGCTTGTGGAAAAAAGCTCCTTCTCATTTTCACCGTCTTGGTTTTCAGAGCGCGAAAGCACCTACCAGATGTTAACACAGAGAACGGTCCATGGTTGTGGTGGCTAGTGTCCTTTACTATCTTCTTGGCTCGTGAGCAGCACCGTTTCTTGTAGATGGACTGCAGGTCAGGAAGCCCGGTCTGAATGATGCGTTCAGCTGAACGCACCACCCTCTGTACAGCCAGTCTGTCCTGCTTGGTGATGTTTCCTGTTAGAATGCTCTCGATGGTGCAGGTGTAGAAAGTTCCGTAGTACCTTGGAGGGCAGTTTGAAGTACCTTAGGCGCCTGAGGTGGTACAGGCGCTTACGGGCCTTCTTCGCCAGTGCGGTGGTGTGGTACCTGACACTGACTACATGTTCCACTGCATTTCCATCAATCACAACAGGGTGGTAGTTCCTATCCTGCTTAGTGCAGTAGTCCACTGGCAGTTCCTTTGTCTTGCTGACGTTCAGGAGGAGATTGTTGTTTTGACACCAGTCTTCCAGGTGCTTAATTTTCTCTAGATAAGCCCTCTAGGCCTACCACAACCATGTCATCAGCAAATTTGATGATGGTTGTGGAGCTGTCAGTGGCCATGCAGTCATAAGTGTACAATGAGTACTACAGAGGGCTCAGGACACAGCCCTGAGGGGCTCCAGTGCTCAGGGTGAGAGTGGGAGAGACATGCTTGCCTACTCGTACAGTTTGTGTTCTGTCCGCTAAAAAGTTGGAGATCCAGCGACACAGAGAAGGATAAAGTCTTAGATGTTCCAACTTGATTAATAGTGTGGAGGGGATAATTGTGTTAAACGCTGAGCAATAGTCCACATTTCCATATTTCCATTCCATTTTCACATAATTACCCCTCTCGGGCTCCAGGTGAGAAAGTGTGGTGTGAAGCAGGTGGCATCGTCTGTGGAACGGTTGTGACGGTAAGAAAAGTCTCTGATGATACGTCCCGGTGATGAGTATGGAACTGTGTGAGTGCATTGTGAAGATTACCCAGTGCAGTGACCGTGTTTGCCCGAGGTGGAATATGAAAAGTACTGATAATGACCAAAGTAGGTGGAAAAGACGGAACTTTAGTGCTAAAAGTTCCAGGTTTGGTATGCAGGAGAGTGCAAGACAGAGTTCGAGTTGTTGCACCAGCTGTTGTTTACCATCATGCACACACCACCTCCTCTTGCTTTTCCTGATTCCATTGTTCTGTCCATGCGGTGAACCGAGCAGAACTCGGATGGCATCGGCCGGTACCGGAGAGGTCAGCCATGTCTCGGTGAAACCGAGAAGGTTGCAGTCGCGGGTGTCTCTCTGGATCTTTATCCTGGCCCGGAGGTCATCGAGCTTGTTGTCCAGAGACTGAACGTTGACTAACAGGATATTAGGCAGTGGAGCTCGGTGTGCCCAAACCCTGAGCTTGTTCCTGACGCCGGCTCGCTTCCACTTCTGTTTATGTACATTGTTCTCCCTCAGGATCTCCTTCAACAATGACGGATCCGGAGTTAAAATACACGAAAGGTGAGGGTTTTGTAGATTAATAGAAAAAAGGTGGCTCTATCAGAGCAGATATGAGCCGTGGTGAAAAGAAAGTGAAGAAAAAACTGGTAGAAAGATATAAAATAAATAAAAATATATAAAGCATGGACGGAGCGGTTGTGACGGCAGCCGACTTCACCGGTGCCATCTTGGACAGGTTCTCTTCTCAGAGTGCTATAGCTCTGACCATTGGCTTCTTGGTCACCTCACTGACCAAGGCTCTTCTCCCCCAATTGCTCAATTTAGACGACCAGTCAGCTCTAGGAAGAGTCCTAGTTGTTCCAAACTTCTTCCATTTACGAATGATAGAGGCCACTGTGCTCATTGGGACCTTCAAAGCAGCAGAAAATTTTCATTTTACTTCCCTAGATTTGTGCCTCGAGACAATTTTAAGGTTAAATGAAAAACATATGGTTCTCATGACTAGTATGACCATAGACTTATCATCCCACAGTTTAGTACTAGGTAAATGTTTGCAATCCTCTGATGTTTTTTTGTGGGATCATTACCCAGCTTTCTCCACAGTTTTGGTTGATTTCTTGTTTCAAACGCTTTCTTTATCTCCATCCGATTCATCCCTCTGAATTTTGCAAAAAACTTTTTTCCCAAGAAAAAAGTTCCCAAAAAAAACTTTCCCAAAAGATAGTTTAACCACAGAAGCTTGCTTTGGTGTTGCCAGTTCCTGCAGTTGAAAACAGCATCCCCAAATAATCACCTCTAAGCTTGACCAGAGAGACAATATTCTCTATATCTTATATCTATATTCTTTTTTTATACTTATTTACCTTAACTTACTTATCCATACGTATTCAAAAGAACTTACTTCCAATTTCCTCTGGTATTTTCCTGTCAACCCTTCAAATGTTACTTGGTCAAGAATGGTGTGCTTAATAACGTAAAGGTTGTTAAAATCTTCAGGTTGGCACTGTTACATTTTTCACAAGCACAGATGCATACTTAGTTATGTATATACGTATGCTGATAATTGTTAAATTAATTATATGAACATACTACTAAACTCCCAGCGTTGTGTCAACTAATGGTCTTTTTTTTTCAAATTGATTTCAAACATCAATTAACATGAAATTACCTTCTTGTCAGCTTTTTTCAGTTTTTACAATGTTTTCTGCAATACAAATCTATTGGCGTTTTATAATGCACCACAACTGGTTTAATGATGTTGTAACTTAGCATTTGGTCATAGAAACTAATAGTGGATTTAAAATTATTTATGTTATGGTGTAGTTAAAAGCCCAATATTTTGTTAATAATGTTTATAATGTCAAAATACAATTGTTTGGGGTTACTATTAAGAGAAATTTTATACAAAATGCACTTTTTTTGCATACTGTGAAAAAAATTCTGAATTCTTAATTCTGAATAAAATCCATCCTCTTTTCTCTAAATTTCTCTCAATAGTTTAAAGTGAGTAAAACTAGTCATTTTGATAATTGTGGTATTGTGACGTAATAACTACCTAAAACCTTACCAGAACTTCCTGATAGATTTGCCATTTCGATGCTGGATGTACGGTCACTGTTCATGCAACGAGTAGTAGAGATCCCACCCATACAAAAAAAAAAAAAGATTTTGTGTGCAAACTTATGTCAACTAAACCACAAACTGAACCACGAACCATATACGGTAAGTAAAAATAATATTTTTTTTTTCAAAGCCCGACTTTGTGATTGTATCACTGTATGAACAAAGGTGTTCATGTTTTGCTGTAAAGGTAACAGCCATGTACTGTACTCATGCATGTATACAGGTACTGTATACATGCACGAGGAAATGATAAGAGAGTGATAAATAAGGGGAAACATTCTCATAATGAAATAGTATGTATGAAGTAATGGATGTGTAGTTGAGCAGATTGTGATGGGTAGCTTTTCAAATAAACATGATCAGTTCAGTGTAGCGCTACTTGCCGTTCCGTATAAATATGTGACTAGGGAAATGTAATTGGTTTCTTTTTCTTTGCACAAGCAAATGGCTTTTTTATTATGTTAGTGAGTTGTTGTTGTGTTTTATGGGTGTATGTAAGAGAGCTTATTTCACTCGTTAAAGATGCAGATTTATAACAAGAGCAGTTAAAATGAAATTATCAAAAAAGCTGAAAAGAATAAATTATCTGATGGACCACTGTGTGAATGAAAAAAAATAAATAAATACTGTATATTTTTTTGTCACACCACCCCCACACAGTTTGACGTGTAGCAGTAATCACAGACCTGAAAGCGTCTGTTAGTGTTGGATTAACAGACATCCATCAGGTGGGGCAGACAACCAGCACAATATGCACTGTATATGTGTACGTGTCTACTTGTAAGTGTATTGCAATGTGGTCACTTTGTCTCTGGGGCAGAATATTGCCACTGCCACAGTGCGCCGGAGAAATAAAGTGAACAAGGTCCAGTTTTTGAGCAATGCCATCTGTGGTCTATGGGGAAAAATATGTTCTATGTATTGTTCTATGTATTCTCTGTATTGCAATCTCCAGCAATTTACATTAACGTTTTTTTTCTGGATTTGAAATTAGCTGCATGTTTATTAAGGGCATATAGTAGGGAAAAAAGTATTTAGTCAGTCACTAATTGTGCATGTTATCCCACTTAAAAGAAATCAATGAGAGAGGCCTGTAATTGACATCATAGCTAGACCTCAACTGATAGAGACAAAAGGAGAAATTTAGAATTTATTTGCAAATAAATCATGGAAACTAAATTATTTGGTCAACAACAAATTATTTCTGTCTTGTCACAGACCTGGAACTTCTCCTCTGTCCTCTACTCATTGCCTGTACTATTGGCACTTTTTTGAACTCGTTAACAGTATAAAAGACCTCAGTCACACTCCCAATTATACTATGGTGAACACCAAAGACCTGTCAAAGGGTACCACAAAAAAAAATTTAGACTTGCACCAGGGTGGAAAGACCTTAATCTTCAGTGGGCAATTAGCTTGTTGTAAAGAAACCTACGGTGGAAGCAAAAATCAGAAGACATACAAGACCACTGCTAATCCCTCTCAATCAAAGGCTTCACGCAATATCTCATCCCTTGGGGTCAGAATGATTTCAAGAATGGTGAGCAAAAATCCCAGAACCACATGGGAGGACCTATTGAATGACCTGCAGAAAGCTATGACCAACAGTACAAATGCTATCATCAGTAACACACTATACCACCAGGGACTCTTGCGTTGCCAGATGTGTTTCCCTGCTTAAGCCAGTATAAATACAGCCACGTCTGAAGTTTGCTAGAAAGCATTTAAATGTTCCGGAAAAGTATTGAGAGAGGGTCAAAAAGTCAGATAGAATTGTTTGGTATAAACAGAACTCTCGTGTTTGGATGAGAGTAAATGCTGAGTTGCATCGAAAAAACACCATACCAACTATGAAGCATGAGGTCGCATCATGCTTTGGGGCTGTTTTTCTGCAATGGGACCAGGATGATGAACATGAAAGAATGAATGGGGCCATGTATTCTGAGATTCTAAGTGCAAACCTCCTTCCATCAGCAAGGACATTAAGGATAAAATGCTGCTGGGTCTTTCAGCATGACAATGATCCCAAGCACACTGCCAGGGCCACAAAGGAGTGGCTTCATAAAAAGCATTTCAAGGTCCTGGAGTGGCCTAGCCAGAAAACCTTAAGATAGGATTTGAAAGTTTGTGTTGCTTGCCAACAGCCCCAAAACATCACTGCTCTAGAAGAGATCTACATGGACCAACATACCAGCAATAGTGTGTCCCAAGCTTGTGAAGACACAAAACGTTTGACCTTTGTCAATGCCAACAAAAGATATAAGATAAGTATTGAGTTAAAATTTTGTTAACGACCAAATACTTATTTTACAGCATTATTTGCAAAAAATGCAGAAAATGTGATTCTTCTATTTTGTTTCTGATTTTGTCTCTCATAGTTGAGGTGTACCTATGATGTCAGTTACACTGGTCACTCTTGTACAAAACAATTCTATTGAATGACTTAATCAATAAAAAGTATATAGTTCTCCTTCTGGTATCCGGACCCATTCTAATCAGCATTTCTGATGGGTTAGTACTGCTCGCAGACTAAGAAATCTAAAGAAAAGTATTTGATTGGCACTAAATGTTTATTTATTACACATCTAATTATATTTGTCTTTGTAGCCACACACTAGTCACACCTTTTTAGAAAGATTAGAAAGCTCTGAGCATGGTGGTTTAGTGGTTAGCATTGTCACCTCACATCCAACATTTTTGTGTGGATTTTGCATGTTCACCCTATGTCTGCGTGGGCTTTCTTTGGATGAACCACTTTCCTCCCACAGACCAAAAACATACTTGTAACTTGTGTATTGATTAAATTAGTGTGATATATCACATAGAGCTTAAAGCATGTTGTTAAAAAGTGCAATAAATAACACAAAAAAACAATGTATGTTAAAAGTTTTAAATTACTATTGCATAGACCAGTGGTTCTAACTCTGATTATTCAAAACATTTTATGGGTGGCTTATATTGATTTACAGACATACAGTTTATGTTAATCATATCGGAACTTGCATTATCATTCTTGCAATATTTTAAATATAGTGATGAAGGTGATTGTCAAGAAGTTGGATGGCAGTCATACTTGCAAATATAATTTTGGTGGAAAGTAAAGTAAATGAATGGATGACGATATGGCAGAGAGATTAAACATGCAAACTTAACACAAAAAGCATATTGTCTTGTAATGCAATATGCTGCGAGGCGACATCAGTAGCCACCACACTGCACTCAGTAAATAATTAGCAGGAGTTTACTGTAAAAGCACACCAAGTTTGGCATGTACTGAATTTTTAATAGATATTTTTGCAGCTGTACTCACTGCAACTTTTTTTGTTTGCAGCTGAACTCACTGTACATCACGTTACTTTATATGTAAACTGAAAAGTTACAGATTACTTATTTTATGTATTCTTAATATTTCTGCTACTCAAAATATTTTTCATTACCATCTATTCCTCTTCTTGCTGTTCAATTTTTTTCCTTCCAGTACATTCTATTTGGCACAACTGCATGGTGTGGATGAAAGTTAGAAAAGAAAAACAAGGTCTGGTGGAAGAAAACAGTTCCTTCTAAGAAAGGGCAAGTGTTGGATGTTGCTATGTTTGGTGAACCTTGATAATTGTGTTTAAAGGTTATCTAATCGAATGTTGTAACGATTAGATGTATTTATCTATTTGAAAAAAAAATTAGAAAGAAGAATTAAATACTCTTTCAAGAGATTAAACTCGGTGGTCAAAATGCCACATGTTATCATTCCATCTTGCCTGTCGGTTTTGAGGAAGGCTAAACATGTTTGCATGTGTTGTAAAACATGAATTTATTTATTCTTTTAAAATAGTTATTTCTCATCTAACTATAATATCAACTTAGACATCTGATATTTTGCCAGAAAGTTACAGTGCGTAATTATAGTCCATACGTTTTTTTGATTTGGTGATTTAGCACTTGCGGAGGAACACTTTTAAAACACGAGGTCTACCGCGTCGTCTAGTTAGAGCGGAGTTATATTATAGTCATATAATGTGAGCTTTTTTGCTTCGTATTCTGTGTTTTTTTGCTCTGACACTAGGTGACTGATGTGACCAGAAGGGATCTACTCGACAACACTTTTTTAAATTCTACAAAAAAAATATTAAATACATATCTATTTTAGATCATGAAGGCAGAAATGCACCAGCACACTTATATCACAAATATGTACATTTAGTTTCCTCTGCACTCAGGAAGAACACAGCTGATAATTTAAACAAAAGCATCTTACAAACTGCATCTTTTAAGTAAAATTCAGATGTTCAGAAAATAAATGACAAAAAGTACTTTTTTATATTTAAAATTATATTTGTCTTATATAATATACATATATGGTAAAGCTTGTATTTGTCCTGGATATTATTAAGAAATATTTATTACATCACACCCCTGTAACCAAAGGAGTAAAGGCCCAACATTGAGAACTTGTAAAGCTGGGATTATAAGTTAAATTCATTCAGTTGTTTACCCATAGATTTACCTTCAAGGCTACAACCATCTTCCACACTGACCCTATCCCTTTACTGATTTTTTGGAACACCTCTTTTGATGAAGCATAAAAAATAGTCTGTCTAAAAAAAACTAGTGTGCACTAGAAGTGTCTCAATCCTTAGTTCGCTTATTCTGACCAGCATTCTATTTTTTTGAGGCAAGTTATTAATAATGTTATCATCATATTGTTGGTGTATTCTTTTGTTTTACAAGTTGTAACACTGAGACAATGTTAGCTGGTACGCTTGCAGGTTGTATCATTTTAGCACATTTGTTTGAATAGACTGTGGCAAGATATGTTGGCTTAGTGAACTAAAACTCATAGTGAAGACCTTTGTGTTGTTTAACTAGTGTATGTCATTCAAAGATTGCTTAACTTTTAAGATTTTAATTGAAAACAGTTGTATAGATATACACTATGGCAGATGACTAGGCATGTGGATTGTTTCCAGATTGTTTCTGGATGAAAAATGAGAAAAATAGATATTAGGTTTAGTATATGTTCAATAATGAATTTAAAATTCGGAAATGTCATACTATGACTTGTCCTATTAATAGCCTGTTAGAAATCATGTGTGATCAGATGTGGCCATGGAACAGTGAGCTTTTCATATTAAACTTTAAAAGTTGAGCAAATTCTGCCATTCAGGGAATCAATTTAAATGGTTAGCTTTCAAGCTCATTTTTTGTTTGTAAAATAAAATGGAAAATTCACAATGTCATTCTATGTTTAAAGCCTTCTGCAGCTGAGTAATGCAGTGTCTCATGGGGTGGTAGAAACTCATTATGGCTTAGAATGATGGCTTAGGTGTAAGTGCAAGTCACCTGTCAGCTTCTTTCTAAAGCTGCATGATAGCGCCCCCTAAAAGACAGGGAAAAAAAAGATTTTTTGAGATGAATTTGTCGATAACTCAAACGATGTCGTAATGGACGTCATTTACGTTAGTTGAAACCTAGCATTACACAAAAAATCCTAAATGGACAGGGTTTGGACAAAGTAAACCAGATATTTATAAAAATTGCTAGGATCGTAAATCACACCGATTTTGAATTACTTTAGATTTTGTTTTTTTAAGTAGACTATAGCGCTCCTTAAAAGAGAAAAATGCAGCACATTTCCTATACAGTTTGTATTGGCTCGGCCTAACAGGAAGTCAGCCATATTGGAACAAGTGAGTTTTTTTCTAAATAAAGTCAAACTCCTCCTTTTTTTCCGATCACCTCAAAACTGGGTGGAGGTATTCGCCTGACATTCCTGACAATAAACTATTAGTAATATAATTTGTCAATAACATTGAGTTTGTTGAGGCTTAGCATTACAGAAAACGCTTAAATGGACATGGTTCAGACAAAGTAAATCTGATGTTTATGAAAGTTTTTGGAACATAAATTAGATTATTACACACATTTTGATTATTGACTCCTTTGTCTCAGCCTAACAGGAAGTTGTCTATTTATATTTATAAAAATTGGTTGGATCGTAAATCGGATCATTACACAGATTTTTTTGATGACTCTCTAAAAGAGATGATTTTTGACTCAAATTTTTGCCAATAGTCACAAAACCTAATAGTATGGTACAGTTTAAGATGCAGCACATTTCCTATACAGTTTTGTATTAGCTCCACCACACAGAGTCTGTTAGTAAAGGTTTGTGTTTTGGGACTTTAAGATGCATGACAACTCATGAAACTTTAAACATACATATATAATCTGGGATTTATTTAGCAAAGAGATTCATTTGTGCCTCTCTAGCACCACCTACATGGTACATATAACAGTAATAAACAGGACTTAGTGAATTTAATCCTGTTGGTAAATGATAGTGTTTTGGGGTGTCTAATATTTGCTTTACCCATTGTGTGGGGTGTGATTGTCACTCACGAATGCCTGCTCTCAAAATAAAAAAAAGTACTTAATCACTGTGGTTTTGACTGTGTTCATCAGATGTTCAGAGAATCGCGTCATGCCCCATGGATCTCTGGTTTGGTGATATGCCATGATAGTCGGCAACAATTGCAAGGGTCCTGTTTCCCCCTGAGCCAGATCTCTTTTTCTTTAATTTTAGAATTGTTTTCAGTAAACATTTTGAAAAATTTTTCAAATAATATAAATATTTTTAATATAAAAATTTATTAATTCAATAACTTATTCATTGCATTTAGCTCCTTACAGAAATAGTATGGAATCTAGAACTTAACTAAATTTGCAGTGAATAAAGCTTTACTAAATTAATGATACTTTGGAATGGGGTACTTTTATTGGTTTTTATAACACAAACAAACATTTTTAAATGCAAGCTATAAAACTAATAGATATAACTGTGTTGTGCAGCTGATTTGTTGTTTGCAATGTTCAAAATATTTAGGAAAATAAGGAAATGATTAGCTTTCTTCAACATGGCGGTTAGATTTTGCACCATCACTTTTAGTAAGTTATTTCACTTGCCTACAGTTTGTAACCATCTCTTGAACCCTCATACAGGATCTGTGCATCTGATTTTCAAGTATAATAACAAATCGAATCTTAAGAAATTGTAAGTGGTTGAAGGTTCTATTTAGTTCGAATTGCACTAACAGTCCTTCATTTTAAATTTAAGATCATACTGAAATAAGATCTGCCAATTAGTTATGAGCACTAGAGGCTGGTATTTTGGGATTTGATGCATTAAAATAAAGACAGCCTGCATTTAAGACAAGTCTTTCACCAACTTTTTTCACTTTTTACACTATAATATATATATATTGATTGATTTTTACCCTCCAGTCGAAATCGACCCTGGGTCACTCTGTGGATCGTTACCGATCCCAGAGTATTTCGGCAAGT
>JAOTRQ010082430.1:0-11394 GCA_028565875.1 Hoplisoma paleatum
CTTTGAGCCCAGTATCCACCACACCAGTCCAAAGAGAATAAAATACTAGATCAAGTTTTATTCTCTCAATTTTTATACTTTTTTTCTGAATCCCTCTCAAAATTAAGGGTGCGGCTTAGATTCGGGTGCGACTTATGATCAGAAGCAATTAACCTATTTAAACCTGTCGTGTTGATAGTGTAGCGCAGGGGGTGATCACGGTTTAATGCCTCATGATCGATTATTCCAGTCAACAGTCCACTTTTTAATGTCTTATTGTTTTTAGAGAAGCTTCGTTTCTGATTCTGATTTTGATCTTCTCACGTGTTTAGTAAAGATGGACCGATATTTACACACCCTTATTTTTCATTTCATTTTCAGTATGTAGCAGAAGATTTTATCCCAAGTGATTTACAATAATGGCAAAAGGACATTAAGCAACTGTCGGGTTTTCTTTAAGGGCCTCCGCTCATGGGCCCGACAGTGGCAACCTGGCAGGGATGAAGGCTTGGGAACCCAGGAACCTTCAGTTGACTAGTCCAGTATCATAACCACTGGACTCCCACTGGTTGACGTGCTTTTTATATGGTCATAAATAAGTTACACCTATTATACATTTCCCCCCTCAACCAGCAAGTTCAAAATATGTCCACTAGAGGTGCTTCATTATTTAATTTTATGGTTTAAAAGATTGGGTCTTTGTGCAGATCACGTCTGAATCAAATCTCTTTATTTTGGTTTCTTTGTGCTTGGTTATAAACAGTGCAGGTTTCAAAAAAGGACAAAGCTCATGTTTTTTAAATATATATATATAAATAAAGGGAATGCTGGTCCCACGTTCGGTAAATCACGTTGATCTTGATGCACCCTGGTGCATCTCTTTCGGGTCATTCCATGTAATCAAGTCATCCCGTTTCCTTAACTCTTGCTCAGAATATCTATTTGTATCTTTTTCCTCTAGCGCTTCCACCACAGACCTGTCGAGCTACGACGGAGGCTTCCTGCGAACCAGTCCGGACCAGTACAGTTCCCGTGGCAGCATGGAGAGCATCGATCATCTTCATCCCAGTTACAGCTCCTGCACCCAGCTCTCCGTCTCCAAATCCTCCAACAGCATCGAGCACTTACACAGCAAACGAGATTCTGCTTACAGCTCTTTCTCCACCAGCTCCAGCATCCCAGAATACATCACTGCTGCGCCGTCCTTCAGCAAGGAGCGCTCGTATTCCATGGACAGCGTTTCTCAACACAGAACCAACTACGATTCCCAACAGGGCGTGTCCAGGGAGCAGGAAGTGCCTTCCGCGGCGCAGTTTAAAAGTGGGAGTGTACCAGTCCGGATGGGTCATTACTCCAGTAACAGTAATGGTAACAGTACTGGTCCGATCACAGCCCACCGGCACAGTGTGGGACCAGTCTGGGGACAAGCTAATAACCACAACTCTTACGAAAATCTTAAAGGAGCACCGTCACCTCCCGTACGCAGCGACAGCTTCGCCGTCATCCGGAACCATGACCGACCCAACTCATGGTCCAGCCTCGAGCAGGCCCGTTCCTTCCGGGCCCTTCAGAAAGCTTCCTGGAATAACTCCAGTAACTCAGCCACGTCTGGAAAGTCGTCCTTCACAATCGAGGGTCAACTGCACACGGTTATAGAAAAAAGTCCCGAGAGTAGTCCTACCATCAAACCCAAACAAACCCTGCCAGCTCCCTCACAGCCCGGGAGTACCCTGCTCCCCGCCGGCATCTATTCTGTCTCCCTCCCAGAGGCACATTTTACACAGATACCCACCACTAACCCCTCTGGTACTGTGTACCCGACTCTTGCCAATGAGGCCCAGAAGGTTCCTCAAAGAGAGCACAGTATGGGCTTTGATTCTGGTGTTAGACAGACTACTGAAAACGGATACCAAAGCTCAGGTTCCTACTCGAACCCGGCCCAGAACCATGAACTACAAACCTCTAGTGAGCAAGCCAAGAGTCTCCTCTACAGATCGAATTTCCAATCCATAGGCCAGGAAAGGAAAGACCCGTACACTCCCGTCCATCCTCGCCGAGAGAAGCCCAAATACCCAAACGTCATGGATCACATGGAAACTTCTAGACAACACAAGGAGAAAGAATCGAGCAGGTATAAAGAGCAGAACATCTTCCCACAACAAATCGGCCAATATCAAGGAAGCATCAACTCATCAGGAAGATCCAAGATGGACCAAGATCTGGATCATCCCCTGACTCGCCTGGAGAATGCTTTAGCAGAAGTCCAGAGGTCTTCTGACCCCGTGAGAGAACGGACCATGTCAGTCATGGAGAAAGTCAGTCACTTTGAGCGGCATCAATCCAAACCGAGTAATCACAGCTTCTCTGGTTACAGCTCGAGTCTGAGTAGTCGTGGTAACAACCACACGTCAGCTCAAGCAAGGAGCTGGAGTGCCAGCTACGACGAAAACGCACATGTTCCACCGGACACGAATTTAAACTATCAACCGCAGCTCCGGAAAGCGAACGACCTCCAGAGGAGCAAGAGCTTTTTTCAGCTGAGTGAGGAAGATAGCGGAGACACCCCCCGGAGCAAGAGCACCATCCATCTTCTCGAGGAAAACTGCAAAGACGTCCAGCTAACAGAAGACTTCAGGGACATCGCTGGGATCAGGGATAGTACGTTTAATCAATCGTATAGAAACAGCATCAAAGACGCTCAGTCCAAGGTTCTGAGATCCACGTCGTTCCGGAGACGAGACTTGAGCATCATTCCTCCTCCTGTCCCCGAAAAGCACACCAGTCTCGAAAGAAAAGGACCCAAGACGGGTCCTAAACCCAGCTCCCCGCACACTCCTAAAGAGCGACACGTCGTCCCCGTCAAGATTTCTGACCGGCCCGTTTCCCCAGAGTTTCCCAGAGTTCCCCCGGTCGTGCGGATCTGTGGACGCAAACGATTTAGCCAGGAACAAAAGAAACGATCCTATTCAGAACCCGAGAACATGCATGAAGTCGGGGTTTCGGACAGAGAGGCCGGTTTCTTTACGTATAAATCCTCACAGCCGTTCCCCGAGACGAGTGTAGCAGATCGAAGGAAGATGTTCGAGCTCGCCGCGAGTCGGAACTCAGGTCCCAAACTTTCCACCTCCAGGCCCGAATTAAAGCAGATGCAACAAGATGCCTTGGCTGATTATGTGGAGCGTAAGACAGGTCGAAGGATGGAGGGGCGACAGCATCGCCCCCGCAGTGCTTATATACAGTCAGCTAGCTCTCCTAAAGACTCCTCGAGCCTCACATCCACCCTCAGCCTGTGCTCACTCGCAGAACCGGGTCGAGAAGACGTCTCCGGACTTCACCTCCCGTCTCCGGTCCAGCGCTCCTGGCACCCCAGCGGGGGCAGCGAGAGATACCCCGACCTGCCCCACAGACAACAGGGTCAGACTGCAGAACCACAGAAACCCACACCCCAGAAAAGACACACCGCAGAACACGTTCCAGATCCAGTCCGGGATCGATCCTCAACCTCCCGAAGCTCCAGCGGAACCGTGGATGGAGAATTTATAAGAGCCGGATCGGGACGGAACTCGGGGAGATCGGTTTCCACTGAGGATCTTCTAGATCACACCGAGGAACGTCTGGTGTCTAAACACTTCAGATCCAAGTCCTCGCCGGTCATGGATAACACAAATCAGGTAAGAGAGACAGAGTGTGAGTGAGAGACACCGGCTTTAATGCACATTCATGAAAATGTGAAAGAAAAGGCGTTCCCATCAACTACAGTTTTGCGTAAAAACCTCTAGATGGCGTGTCGACGTGCTGCAGAGAAACGAGCAGGACGGAGGAATTAAATTGATATGAAATAGGAATCGACTGAACCGATTCGTTTTACTGACTCTGACTCATATGAACTCGGTTCCTTAAAGTGAATCTGAATCACCAGCACTAGCTCAGACGCTCCTGCAGGGGGAGCCATGTAGCAGAGGAGTTGTGTACCTTGTACCCAGTCCAAAAAACGGACCCGATGATCGGACTGTCCAGTCGAAAACATGTATAAATGAAACATTTATTCACTAAACACGTTTCAACCACATTTTATTTCGTTCTGTGATGCGAGATTCAAACTTTTCTTCCTTGTACAAGCGTGAAAACCTTTTATTTGGGGATATTTGAATTATTTTTTCGAATTTTCAGCTTCATCCAGTCGAGTTTTTAATCCACATTTTCAAAATTCGCAAAAAACTGGTGGATAAAAAAACAACGAGAGAGAGAGAGAGAGAGAGAGATATTACAATACAATATAATAGAACAAATATTTATTCTCCATTTAATCTCTAATCTTTAGAACAGACTTAAACAAAATATAAATGATTATTATGGGATGTGTTAGGTGTTTTTTTCCCTTTGCTCTCTTTAGTAAATGTATATAATAGTGATCTTTTCACACTCACTAGTCTCAGTGTAAATACCGACTCAGCGTTCTTGTTTGAGCCGTTTGGAGCGCCGTCGTCCCGTTTAGCATTTCTTCCCCCTAATTAAGGATGATGTGGAACAGATAAGTAGCATATTGTGTACTCAAGGAAAGTCCAAATAGCTGGACTTCCTGTACGGTGCCACCTAGACTCGGGCCGATCGATGAACGATACGCTGAGGAATCATGGGAGATAAAAGATGAACCGCCGTGGACATTTCAGATGGTTAAAGGAGAGCCACTTATCTCCGGCGTAATTCCCCTGAAACATAAACACCGACGTTTTCCACATTCCACTGTCCAGTTAGTGCAAGGACAGGACGTGGTGAAGAGTGAAACAGGTCGTACTGCGTCGCTTTATAGAGGAACAGCCATAAATATCATATTGACTATCATTTCTCATATAAAGTCAGTATTATAAATCTAGGGGGCATTATTGAGCAAGATTGAAATTGTCTTCGAGTCATTTATCCTTCTAAAGTCGTCTTATTTATATGAATTGTTGGAATAATATTTATCAGATTTTGTTTCTGTGACGATTACATTTACACTGTTTACAACTGTTTACACAGCTAACACAGGGTTGCCAGATTGCACACAGTGAATAATAAAGTGCAATTATTTTTGTGTGCATGTAGCTCAGCGTCTAAAATCATATTTATATATATATATACACATATAATTATATATTAAATATTATTGTCTTATCGTCTTATTATCCAGATATTATTTGCCCTCACACACAATACACTCATTTACTATTAGAATCTACTTTTATTGTTTTTTATAAATGGGTTAAGAAGATTTCAGTCTTTATTATCGCTGAATAAAAAACTCAACAATCTTCTGGAATTATAATAAATAAATAAAATGTTTTTAAACTGTTTACATGACCAGTGTTGTACAATAATGATTCACTTCCTTTGGTCTGGACTGATTCATTTCCCTGTTGTTCCTCTGTTTAAATTATAGGACTTCCTGGCTGAAAACTTCAATGTCTTTACCGAAAACAGGTGTGGATAGCAATGTTGGTGTGTATATCTCTGTGTGTGTGGGGGGGTGGGGGTGTGTGTGAGTGTGTGAGTGACAGAGAGAGAGAATTGTTGTCATTTTAACTAATTTGCTATGTAACTAATGTGTGTTACTGAAAATCTAAATGTAAAAATATATGGTGCTTGAGTTAAAGCCGTGTGTGTGTGTGTGTGTGTGTGTGTGTGTGTGTGTGTGTGTGTGTGTGTGTGTGACAGATCTAATCTTTCAAACCCAGTCGTGATTCGGAGGGACCGGCAGCGGCACTCGGACCGGCCCCGATCCCACAGCGCCGCGGGTCTGGCAGCTTCTGTCGGACTCCCGTGCCCGCTCTCCCCTCCACAGTGGCCCGCTGCCCCCGAAACACCCTGCCAACCCAACCTAGATGCCATCACGTTCCCTGGCACCGTCCCCGAGAGTCTGAGAGGTTCCAATCCAGAGGTGCAAAAATCAAACGCTCTTAAACATGTCACGCAGGACCTCAGTCCTCCTTCTGTAGAGGTCACAGGAGTCCATTCGGAGTGCAGCGTCCCCCTCGTCTCCGGTCCCTCACCGGAGGACGATGAGGTGTTCCTAAAATCCAGTCCATCCTCACCATTCATCCCACTGCCAAACACTGACTCCGGTACAGATCCCAGATCAGCTCGACGTCACACGACGGAAGAGGAACCAGAGATTCTGAACAGGTACAATGAGAGAAATGTTCTACTCAAGTACGAGTCAAGTTACAACAGCGGTAAAAAGTTACTCAGGTCTTGAGTTCCTTAACAGAAGAGGGCGCTGTGTCTCTATTTTGAAATGAAAGTAACTGAAGCACTTATGTCTGTTGCAGGGTTTGTGATGTCCCTTCCTCTTCTGACCGTGGGTCCTCTGGGTGGGAAGAAGCTTCAGTCGACCTGGACCTGGGATCTTCACTGTTAATGAGACGAGAGAGAAGCGAGGCTGAAATACGGGTGGAGCTGTTGGCACGGGAGCTGGTGAGACGAGATGAGGCTCTGGTGCCCCTACTGGAGGCCTGGAGTAGTACAGGAACACTGGACCTGATGGAGGACATCTTCCACCCACATTCCTCATCTCTGTGGCCGGAAAGGAAGAGCAACGGCCACTTAAGTAACAGGTACGTCTGCGGTCTAAATATTTACAAGTGTTTGTTCTGACTATTTAACAAAATAAATAAAGAAAATATAATTTTGGTTCACTCAGGTCACGCAGGAAAACACACGTACACAACTTCTGTTTATACAAGCAGTGTTGTTTCTATTTACTGTGGTGCCTTCATAAATAGGAAGGTTTGTGTCCGGAAGGACATTTGGTGTCAAAATGTGCCGTCAGTCAGCTACTTTGTCGCCCCCTAGTGGGAACAGCCAGATGAACACGAATATAAAGAATACTTTTTCCACTCCTGTGTTCTTTACACACAGAGGAAATACAATCCTCTACATTTATTAAATTGGTTTTACAAGTTTTTTATAATAACAATAATAAATAATAATAATAATATATTTGCTTGTGTGAGGAGTGTTAATCTAATTGTGAGCATCAAAATAATGCAGAACTTTACCAGTCATTTGATCTTACACTGTGCTGTTCTCCGAACCATCCGAACATGTTTTCTCGCTTATTAAAACCTTAAATCATTTATAATCTATTAAACTTGAGGGTTCAGTGTTTGATCAGTAACATCGTCGAGTATTTTGTTACTTCTGCTCTGTTTGTTTAGTGGAATCTCGTCTCGCTCTCTCTCTTTCTGTCTCTCACTCTGTGTGTGTGTGTCTCTCTCTCTCTCTCTCTCTCTCTCTGTGTGTGTGTGTGTGTGTGTGTCTGTCTCTCTCTGCACTGTGAATATTGTAATAAAGCCCAACATTATTTTATGGTATTGATATTAATCGTTCTGATTGTTTGTATGCAGTGATCATGTGGTGGAAGGAGCTGGGAAACCTGTTCATGGAAGGATGGAGACGGATCTGGACAAGGAAGAGAATGAGATCAACCAGAAGAAGGTTCGATTCTTAAACACCATAAACTAACACAAAACCCTGAAATGTGGACCTTGGGTTCTCCAGTTACTGCAGCTAAGATATGGGCGTGGCTCATTAGGAGTTTTTGGTCTGTCGGTCCTGAAGTGTGTTGTAAAGAGAAATAAAAATAGGCGTGAGCATGTGCTGGTGTATATTATTGTGTATATAATGATATTGTTTTAGCTTCGGGTGCCGGCAGTGATGCTGATGTTTGATGTCTGCAGATGGAGCTGATGCAGGTGTTGAGTGTGTGTGTGGAGGCACTGAGGATGGAGAAAGCGAGTCTGGAGGAGCATCAGCAGAGGTTCGGTGATTTCGGCTCCAGGATGGAGCGACTGGTGGAGCAGAACTGTAAACCCAACGAGAGCGAGAAGTACCACATGTTTATCGGGGACATGGAAAAGATCGTCAACTTACTGCTGTCTCTGAGCGGCCGGCTCGCCCGGGTGGAGAACGCGCTACACACCCTGGGGGAGAGACCCGACCTGGACAGCACAGAGGAGAGGGTAAGGGACACCGAAAAAAATCGATCAAATCTCATTCATTAAAACTAAATTGGGAAAAACGTGCGACACCTGAGTGCCCATGAGAAAATAAAACCCGGATGTTTCAGGATGGGCACTAATAAGCTAATAATAAAATTGTGTGTGTGTGTGTGTGTGTGTGTGCAGGCTTCCCTCCAGCAGAAGCGCCTGCAGCTGCGCAGTCAACAGGAGGATGCCCGGGAGCTAAAGGAGAACCTGGACCGGCGGGAGCAGGTGGTGCTGCACTTCTTGGCCGGGTATCTGAGCACGGCACAGCTCCAGAACTACCGCCGCTACATCCACGCCACGCCCGCCCTGCTAATCCACCAGAGGCACCTCGAGCAGCTCCTCCACCACGCCCAGGAAAACCTGCACAGACTCTCGGAGAACCTTCAACCTCCGTCCTCACCCAGACCCACCACGGTGACCTCGCTCTGACTCCGCCCAGTTACTCCTGCCGCCTAAATGAATTTTGCCTTTTTAAAAAAAATAAAAATAAAAAACTGTACACGCAAGTGCCTTAACAGAAGGATTTTGTACCAATGTGAAGGAAAACGTCGTTTTAGTAAACGAACATTGTTACATGTGTGAGCGCCGCCAGTCTCGTGGTGTTCTGGGTTTCTGGATCATGTTACCCGGGTCAGAATCACGTCCATGTACCCGGCCTTCACGCCAGCTTTACTGTCTCATATCCACCTCGCTGTGATGTTCCGTGTGTTATAACCACTTCCTTCAGCCTGTTCTGCTGCAGTACGTTTTAGGACAGACAAGCTTTTACCCCTCATGCTTCAAATATTGGACGCAGTCTCAGTTTACTGCTCGTCTCTCCCTGTACTAACCGAGAATACGTCACAAGACCTGTGATGCTCCGACCCTCAACTTTAGACCGTTTGCCCTTGTCTGAATGCTGAGAAATTTACACTTCCTCCTTCCTCCTGCATCCTACACAACCATGTTAATAAAGCGTCTTATTTACTTTCCCTGTCGGTGATTTTCAGGTTTTATTGTCATTTCAGCTACACATGATGACTTATTGAAATGAAACTGCCGTTCCTCCTCCTCCTCCTCCTCCTCCAGGATCAGGGTCCAACACAGGACACGGGAGTGCAAAACAACATAGTAAACAGTGCAGACACACAGCAGTACAATAAATACAAATTAAGCTTATAATAAATAGAAAATATATACATTTCTAATCTGAACAATGTCTGAATTAATCGAAGAAATCAAATCAACAGATTTTTTTATCCTCCCCCCCAAAATCTGACACAGATCAACGGGATTTAAACACCATAAACAATCCAAAATAGCTTCTTACTGAAAGATTTACAGTGAAATTATTATAATTATTAAATAGTGTGTTTCCATTTGAACTTTTACAACCTTGCAGCGCTCAAACGTTGCACATCTGTCCTGCTGTATAAACACTAATCTAACCTTTATATGACTTTGGCTTTTAAATACAATGCACCAGAATGCATTCTATTTTTTTTATACAATTTATAAACGTATTTCCTTACAAAAACTTTATTTTAAGATGAACAAACTTTTCATATATATAAAAGCTAATGAAGTCAATCATGTAAAAAGAAATCTGAATATAGTTCAGTGTGACGGACCATCTAAATGTGTCGAATAATAACAGTTCTGTTATTATTTATGATCACGACACTACAGTCGAGTAAACACAGACCACAAACACCGTATGAATATTTTACCTTGGTTAAAGGTAGAAATCAAAGTTTCTTATTTTGTTTTTAGGAAGTTGTTTTGTTTGAAGGTTTTGTTTGTTTGAGGGGGAAAAATCTTTATTTTCAATCTGCATTTCACAAAATAAATCATATTATTTAAAAGCCTGTGGTGTGTAATGTTTGTCATCATGAGAGCTGCAGGTCACTACTGAAGTGTCTTTGATTTAAGGCACCGAACCCTTAACTGCTTCCCGGGTGCCGTAGCTAGGGCTGCCCACAGCACAGGGCACACATACTCACTGCTGCCCCCTAGTGTGATTTACTGCACTGACTGGGTTAGATGTCAAGGAATCATTCCTACGTGTGTTTTAAAAAGCACAACTAGTGCTCAAAAGTATTTAAATTCTATTATTAATATGTATTTATGGATTGTAAAATGCACAAGTTCCAATTCTATTTGCCCGTCTCAGAGATTATTAATATTTTATTAATATTATAAATTAATATTAGTACCCAGTGGAATTTTGTTTCCTTGGTGAGACGGCTGTACGTACTATTAAAACACCGAAATCCATCTCATCAGACGAGATGTCCACATACTTTCGGCCATATAGCAGAAATAGACCACTGGAGAAGCTCCGAGGTGATTAGACACAGACATTCCTGACTATTAACCTGAAATTCCAGGCATTTCCCCCCCAAACAAACCTTCTTTTACTCCTCACGTCTTCGTCTTACATCAAGATCTAGATGTGAAAAACTGAACTAAAGATACATAAATGGAATAAAAGTAAATCTTGAAGCTTGTAAATCGTTTTGTAATCATATAAAAGCTAAGGGTTCGGTCCCACGCTCAAGGTCACTTCAGTCGTGACTTGTTGACTCAATTGGGAATTGAACCGGCAACGATCACAAGTCTTGTTCTCGAACGGCCAGGATACGGCTGCACTTAAGGAAGGTGCACGAAGTAAAAAACAAAACTAAGGTAAAACATTGAAAGTTAAACTCGTTTTTCTGTAGCGCTGTTGCACAACGTGCAGGACGATAAGCAACATGTCTACGGCAGGTTAGGACAGGTGTACGAATGCTCATTACAGCCCAGCACTTGTGATCAAATATTTACATTTAAGAAGCTAAAGATTTGACAGTTTTTTAATACATTTTATTATCATATTAAGTGCGACATCAAAACTGCGAGTAACAGGATCCGGAGTTTACAAATTACCATCCTGAAACACTACAAAAACAAATAATCCTTTCATTTCTTTCTTGTATCAACAAACGGGTATCATACAAAGAGGAAAAAAGAACACAGAAGGAATAACACCGGGTGGGGTGGGGTTAATGTGTGTGTGTGTGTGTGTGAAGGGGGGGGGTATTTCACTGTACATTGTGAGTTGCTGGGGGATTCGCCTGGACTCAGAGGAACTGGAATGTTCCTTTTAGACAGTACAATCACATCTTGACTCCGACAGTGCTTACAAAGCTTTAACTAGATTTGGTCCGCAGACCAAAACTAACACAAAGTTAAACATTAAACTCACAAACAGCTTCACTGTCGGCTGAGCTCATCGTCAGCACACAGACCGGGGTGGAACACACGGACACGGGCCGGGGTGGAACACACGGACACGGGCCGGGGTGGAACACACGGACACGGGCCGGGGTGGAACACACGGGCCGGGGTGGAACACACAGACCTGGGT
>JAOTRQ010082458.1:0-11392 GCA_028565875.1 Hoplisoma paleatum
GAGTGTCACGTCTTCCTTTGTGACGCCGTTCAAATTAAAAGTCCCAGAAGTCCTTTGACGAAACGCAGCATTTTTTTTTCCTGCGACTAGTCGACCAATGGACCAATTATTCGCCCAACGAATAATCGATTAATTGCGGTCAGCCCTAATATTTACCATCCAATTTATCAGTTTGAGAGCATCAACTATGTTTCAATATGGAATGTAATACTTATGTCCTTATTATTCTGTGCAGTGTGATTAATAACTGAACATTTCATGTTATTGCCACTGATGTTATTACCATGTTGTTAATAAGTACATGATACAATTTGTCGATGTTTTAGCTAGGATATGCACTAAGTTGTTGCGACAATTCTTGTCTCTTTTCTAATGATTCTGCAGATGTCAACCAAAGCACTACCATTTCTCCACCATTTAATGTCCACGCATGTGGTAGTTGCTGTGCCAAATTCTTCACCCTCTTACATCTTCAAGAGCATCAAATGAGTTGTACTAACAATCATTTAGTTCTAAAAGTAAATGATAATGATTTGACCACATCTCCAGTTTCATATCGTACATTTAGTCCAACTCATGAGCACACAAAGGATGAGGTGAAAACAAAAAACAAGGAATTCTCACCAATGTCTGAGAGCAGTGAATTTGAAGATTACCATTTAGAATATTACTTCAAAGCAGGGAATAGCTGTTCAGCCACTACCCCACCTCCTTTTTTGCCATTATCAATTCAGGAAGCAGATTCTTCACCTGACTCGAGTAAAGCCTTGTGTACCAGCACTAATGTCTTTTTTGAGAATTTAGAAAGTACAAAAGTTGCTGTGGCTCAATTCTCTAAGGAGCTCTGTCTGAATACAGAGGCAGAACTCACTAGTAACAGTTAATGGCAGCATAATCACACCAGGGCTGACTGAGCAAATATTAGCCCTCCATCAACAGCAGGTAGAGCAGCTAGCGCTTATTGAACAGATTCAGCATCAAATATTACTTTTAATGCCACACCATTCTAGTAAGTCAGACGTTTACCGCATCTGCCAAGGTAAATTAGGTGTTTCTAAGACACTCAGCACCCACCTCACTCTTCAGCAACCAGCAGAAACAGCAAGTTTAACACAAAGCCTTACAAATCAGCATTATCAGCATTAACAAAATCAAACAAAGCAAGCTTTCATCCAGCAACCATAATACAGTCCTAGAGTCAAAAGATAATTTTCAAATGACAAATACAGGTTTCTTATCAAAAACAGATACCTATCTATTGTCCTCTGACAATGCAGAAAGTCTTTCGCCTACTCAAGCTTTTGTTAATGATGCCAGTTGCCCATATTTAGTAAAGGATCATAGTCCATCTCATAGCCCCCCTGGAAAGACTCTTACAAAAACATTGGCTCACATTGGAGAAATTGTAGAGGACTTGAATCAGCAAAGGAAGTGCAAACTGCCTTATGTGACTTCATTTAAACACAAAAGCTTTTATGATGAAGACTTTTTTAAACAGAAGTGCAGATTTTGTAAAGTATTTGGAAGTGACAGTGCATTGAAGATACACTTGCGATCACATACAGAAGAAAGGCCATACAAATGTAACGTATGTGGAAATTGCTTTTCAACTCGTGGAAATCTAAAAGTTCGCTTCCACCGCCATAAAGAGAAATATTCAAAATTACAAATGAATTCATATCAAGTTTCAGAGTACTCAGACAATGTTCCAACAAATATACGCAACCCATATGGTATGTCCATTTTGCCAGATCAGTCACCATTATGGTTTCAAGATATTATGCCTAAAGAGACTGCATTTGAGAGTCAAGCTTCAGAAACCACAAAACTGCAGCAGCTAGTGGAGAACATTGACAACAAATCTATAAACCCCAACGAATGCACAGTGTGTCATCGTGTGCTATGTTTTCAGAGTGCTCTTAAAATACACTTACCAACACATACCGGAGAGGCCTTTTAAATGCAAGATCTGTGGACGAACTTTTACAACCAAAGGCACCCTCAAAACACACTACACCATTCACCAGGCCATGCATCCAATAAAAGTTCAACATTCATGTCCTATTTGTCAAGACAAGTTTACAAATGCAAGGATTTTGCAACAGCACATTGTTGGACCTCTTCCCAATGAATTCTTGCCAGAGACCTACTGTGAATCTTGCAATGATAGTAAACAGGACGAGAAGTTCTCAGATGAACCCATGAAAATAATCACCGTTGTTTCAAGCATTAAAGGTGAAGAACCTCTAACATCAACATCACATCAGACTAATAATACTTCTGGTAGTAAGATTCAGGTGGGCAATGAGTCGATGAATGGGAGCTGTTTAGCGCTAAAACTATCTAGCAAAGACCAGATTAACCTAAGACCTATCTTAAGCCCCTAGTCATCTAAAACAGCCTGGGACTCTTTACAGGAAAAGTCCTCATTACTGACTAATTATGGATTGATAACGACCCTTCAAAACTCCTCTGCAGAGCTCAAAGGCTCACACCCAAATCAGGCTAAATTAATGAATCAAATAAATTCAAATACTGCAGAAATCCTGAGTTCTTCCTGGAAGCCAGAAAGCTTTGTATGTGATATTTGCAATAAAAACTTTTACCTGTAAAAATGCCTTGGAAATTCATTATTGCAGTCATTTCAAAGATCATCTATTATTTTGCATTAAATGTAATCAAGGTTTTTACAATAAAGCTAATTTAACACACCATATGGTGATCGACCAGCAGCAAGGAATTCAGCATGTTGGCTTGTGTGAGCCAGCAAATGAAGGTCCCTTTATGGAACATTTGAGTTCATCTAAAAATAAGAAGGAATTAAATATCTCGATTAAAGAGGGCAAAGAACCTTTATTAGCGCTTCCAGTGGCAGATCCTAAAAAATTACCTCCACGTCGAGCCAGTAAGCAACATTTTTGCCAGACTTGTGGAAAGACTTTTTCTTCCTTCAGTGCTTTACAGATTCATGAAAGAACTCACACTGGTGAGAAGCCATTCATCTGCAGTATCTGTGGACGTGCCTTTACCACCAAAGGAAATCTAAAGGTACTGTAATTTTTACCCGAATGTTTTGTTGGTAAATATTGATTTTTTTTTAAATATCTATTTTAAATATTTTTATTGTAAACATTTTAACATCACAACAACACACCTAAATATTAGACTGCATTTTAGGTATAAGAAGTGTCTGGGAACACATATGGGGAACGGTGCACGCCATGGCTTCAGATTCTTTGTCAATAGTCCTTTGAGCATCCTTAAATCCAATCCAGAGATTTTCGCGAAAAATGTCAGCATGTTGGTACCTGGAGTCGATATAACACTGAAATGGCACAAAAAAACTATAAAATCTCTGTGATTCAAAATTGACTTATCACATGTGATTTTTTTTTAGGATTTATTAGGATTTTAATGTAATGTTTTACACTTTTGCTACATTCAGGAATGGTTGCTACACATTACACAAGGTTCGTCAAATTTTTCTGACACAGACGCAGAAAAAAACATGTAAACTCCACACTGAAAGGACAAAACTGTCCCACCTCTGGATCAAATCTAGGATCCTCTTGCTGTAAGACTCCAGACAACATGCCGCCCCAAGTAACATGGAGAGTTTGAAAGAGTTGGAAGTGTTCACACATTCATTCATTTGGAAGCAATGTATAGTTTTCAAAAACAAATGTACTGATTACTGGTGTTATTTAGTACTAATGTTAAAAGTGTTAATATTTAGCATTTAACTGCACTCAATCTCTTATGTGTGTATTAGATTCACGTTGATGCAAGTTGTCAGTGAGCTTTTATCAATATAAACTCATTGTTGAAGCACAAATGTTTTCAAGTATGTTTAATGTATGTATGCTGTCAACACTGGATTAAAACATATCACTATGGAAAATAAATTATTTAATAATGTATGTTATGTAAATATACTTGTGTTATGTATGAACCTTGACTATACCTTTGAACTTTAAACTTTTAATGCATGCATTATAGGTAAGGAGTAGTGCATGGTCACTACTGTAAACAAATAAAGAACATGTGCATTAATACAGTATGTGTAGATGGGTAAACTCTTAAGGAATAAAGAAATAACTAATTTAAGCTAATGAAATGAAAACATTACTGTGCCTATCTAAGTGAGAGACTTTTCTGCTCTTGTAGGCATGTTCTAAAGAGTCGGCACAAAACTGCACTTTTTCAATCATCACATAGTTCTCTTTAAAACTGCTGAAATCAGCACAATGTTTACAATGCAAAGAACGCAAATCCTTTGTGAGCATTTTCTGCAAGATCATCATACTTTTGTTTGCCTGACAATGGAAATATTCAATAAAAGTGCAAGAGCCAAATCTCCAACACAGCTTAAACCTATCCACCTCAACCCCACTTCTGATAGACCAGTGATTCTAGCGTTGTGCTGGGTGCTTGTATGGTTTAGATCATATCCATTATACAAGCTTTGTCAACTGTTTCTGTGGTTTGAGGTCAGTTGTTGCCTGTTGTAGTACTTTCTAGAGAATATATATGATGGCTTTGCCATGCTTTAAAGAGATTATTGGATTTATTTAAGCCTCTGTTATAATGTTATTTCCGAATAACATGACATTAAGTCTCGAGTTTGTTTCCTGTGTAAGGCATTCTGCGACTGATACTCCTGTGTACTTTCAGAGTCCATATACTTTCAAAGACATATAATCAAGCTGAATGTTGTTGAACAGCATCTAACAAACCCCAACAAACAATAAAATAAATAAAAACAGTAACTATTACTTTTTTCCTTTCTTGCAATGGACTATTCAGCCAACCGTGGCTATTGTTCTGAGAGAAACATCATTCATAGCACACATGCATCTCTTTGTTCACAAAGACAGTTGTGACTTGCTGATTACAACCAAATTCACAGACTGGTCAAAATATTGTATTTTATATATCTGACTTTTTGTGATTATCATACAAATATGATTATTATTGTGCACCTGGCAACACTGATTTCAGTCTAGAAAGTGTTGTAAGTAAAGTAATTTAGAATTAGCAGTGGACCTGTGCACAATTAGATACACAGTGCAGTCCATTTATATGGATATGCAAAAATAAATTGGGAATGGGTGGCGATATCAACTTCTTGTTTGAAGTTTGTTATCAAACATATTGAGAATTTTCCAAGATTTTAACCTTTTATGAGTTTTTGACCACTTATAAAATGTGTTTATTTTCCCTAGCCAAGAAGACTGCATAAGTAAAAATTAATTGAGTTGACCCCATTCTCTATAGTAACAATAAAATGCATTTTTCATTCTATTCTAAAAGTTTATTTACAATCAACAATCAATGAAACTGGCCTGCACTATACACTTTGCTATTGTGCTACCCAGTTTTTTTGACTCAGCTTAAAGTTTTAACAAGTTTTTACCCAACCATGACTTGTGAGAAAGAACAAAAGAACAAGAATACTGATGGAGAATGAATACTGATGAGATTTTAACACTGACAATTAGATTTTTTTTATTATTCTGACACTTGTATAATTAAATATTACTTGGAACAAATTGATGTTCTTAAAACACAAACATGTTACATTATCATGTAAAGTTAAGAACACATGTGAAGACACGGGACACTCCAAATTATTTTAAAAGAACAAACATTTCCTGTAGCTTGTTTCACTTCCTTGATGAAAATAAAACGTGCAATAAATTTGACGTGTAGGTTTTAAGCTAGGTTATATTTAGTAGAAAAGTGTCTGAGAGAAAAGAAACAAATAATTGTGTACACTGAAAGGTTGGGGTTATAAACTGCCCTTACTTTGCTTGACTGCACAGGTTAGCTCCAGCTTCAGTTATTAATCATGCATTTTCGTGCAGCCGCAATCAAGACAAAAACAGACTATTTGTTTCCATAAATTTACATGCAGTAACACTATGAGGTTTCCCCTTACAGAAGTTGCAGTTTAATCCAAAAAATATTAAAATGGCAGTGGTGAAAATGTGAACATATTGTGACAATGGACTGTAAATCTCTCCTGCTAAACACAGACAGCAATGAGAAGACTTGTAAACAACAACAGGAGACCTTGTTCAACACAGGTCAGTACAATAAATTCAACTAGATGGTAAGTTGTTCAAACATTTTTTCCAACGAATACAGTACTTTCTTTATAAATGTAGAAGGAACTACGTGCTTTAGTGCTTCCTGTCTGACTACTGCAGAACTTCAGCAGCATTGGAGGGCAGTTAAACAGGAGATTAGATCCATTAAATTGTTCTTTGAGATCCCAGACTCGCGCATCATAGAGCTCACTGTTTCCCGATATGTGGTAAGTCGAGTAACAGCGTATACATTACAGATTATGTTTGATGTATGTGCTCTTATCCTAAAATGCACATTTGCATATTTTTCAAGACTTGAAAACTCAAAATATCCTTTTATATTCACCATGGCAAACATCTAGCAAAGTCTTTCATTAAAAAGCTGTGGTTGTGAAAATGCATTTAACTGTGCATTTGGCACATTAAAGAAAGTTGTTTAGAACATATTTTTCCCTTTTCTCTGGGTATCCATTGTTGGCACATTGATTTACAAATTAGATTCCTTACATTATAACAATAATCAGATGTGCATGATATGGAAGTAAATCTGACAGTTTATGAAATGCCAAAGCCTTTGATTTTCAAGTACTACATTATTATTGCATTTTACAACATTGCATATTCCTTTATTTTTAATGTGAAACTTTTTACTTTTTTTCTTATGCTATATATTCAAATTCAGAGCATTAAATTCACTAAATAACATCCAATCATCAGCCAATCATGATACATTTCAGAAATCAAGTGACATCAAACACATCATATATACATATGTTAATACCTAAGATTTTTATTACTTTAGCGTATATGTAATGCTTTATATTCCTTTTTTTCTTTACATCAAACACGACCATCTAAAAAAAATAAAGGGTTCCACGATAATATATTACTTTGGTACAAATATGACTGCGGCTCTGTAAAAATTAAGATAATAAACATTTATAATAATACAATTATTAATGCAATAGTTGATGGTTTAGTTTTTTTATTGTATCATCAGTGCAATATAGAAAATATCTGTAACACAGCTCTCATTTAGTCTCTAATATTTTCACAGGTATATCAGATAATTGTGATCAAATCTGGTGGTTACGACAAGCAGCATGTGGCGATTGAGCGTCGGTATTCTGACTTTCTTAACCTGCACCAGCAGTTGCTTCAGGACTACTGTGAGGAACTTGATGACATCACTTTCCCCAAGAAAAAACTGACAGGCAATTTTTCAGAAGAAAATATAACTGAAAGACGTGTGGCTCTCTGTGATTATCTCACTCAGCTTTATGCTCGCCGCTATATTCGCACATCATCCATGTTTAGAGATTTTTTTACTAAGCCTGAGCTAAAGACTTTTTATGATCTGTTGCGTGGGGGTCGCTATTCCCATGCCTTAGAGATCCTGCAAAATGTGCTAGTGCTTCAAGAGAAACTATGCACTCATGATTCATCCCTACTTGTCCCAACGTTGTGCGCACTGCTGGTGTGCCAGAGGGACCTGCAGGATTTCAGTGCAGCATTCCAGACTGCTCAGAGGGCTCTTCCAAATGTGAGGCGCTATAATATTATCAGATACCGTGCCCCTTTGCTGGAGGCAATGGTGGATTTGGGTTACAAATTAGGACACCCTGTGGCTCAGTTACAAGAGGAGTTAATTAGAGTACAAAACACAGTACATGGAACAAATCAACGAGTTTCTCTAAAGGAGCTTGTTGTTCAGGAATATACATAATTGGTGTAACTAATGAGGCAACTGAATTTGCTTTAAAATATTGAAAGTAAAAACTTTTAAGTATGTACTTTCTCTGTAATTGAGTCTTAATTCAATCTTGTGTCATTTTTATGCATTGATTATCTTGTTTCACCATTGCGAAATCCTATTTTAGGATTGTGGCAAGACACACAGTGGTTGAATACACTAAGCCTTTGAACAAGTTGGCATTCTGTTGCAGGGTACAGAGACAAACACACACACACACACACACACACACACACACACATACACACACACACACACACACACACACAGGTGTGGCCTGTGAGAGGAAACTGAAGTACCTTGAGAAAACCCAAGTATACACAGGGAGAACATGTACAATTAAGGTTCTAGACTTCTGTTTTTTATGTGCATGCTATAATGTATTTTTATATGCTATTGTTTCCTAATTTAGGGTGGCATGGCAGCTCAGTTGTAAGCAAGGTTGGGGTTTCCTCAGTCATCCAGACATGTAAATTGGAGACATTGAATTGTCCTATAGGTACCTAGCCATTGTGATGTATGAATCAGTGCGTTGTTAAGCCTGGATAAATATGGAGGGGTTGTCTCAGAAAGAAAAAAAAACTATGCCATGACATTAATATGGAACACAATCGCAGTAGTGACCCCAAAAAGCAGCTAAGGCAGGTTAATATAAAGGTTACATTGTGTAAAACAGTAATTAAAGTAATGATTAAATACATCAATAAAACATTGTGACATAAATCTGGAGTACAGATGAGAAAGGAATGCATCAATGTAATGCAGGGATGAACTGGGACCAAAAAAAAATCGGCCCTGACATTTTTGGTTTAGACCGGCCCCTCATAATTAGTGAAGCACAACTGACTTGTAATTTATGTATGTGTGGTTACAGAGAAGTGCGACATGTACAAAAACTAAATTAATTACAAAATTACTGGTTAAAGTCATTGGATTCAGTCTTAGCATTATTATCACAAATAATATAACAAATAATATTCTTACCATAATAATATCCAACAGACTAAATACCAAATATCTATTTAATCATGGCAACTTAAAAAAATGCCACGACAATTAACATCAACATATTAAATGTATAAGAAGTTTAGTGCCAGTTGTTAACTGCACAACTTTTGTCTGCTCTGTGTCGTTAAATTATTATTTAATAATTCTCAAATATGTAATTTCTGATTTTCTCTGATATAATAGTTCTATTTGAATTATTCAGGTTAAAGGTGCTCCCTTATTTAAAAAGCTATAACATGTATCAGGTTATAAACATGGCTGATTTATGAATTCATACAACACAACTTTTTCTTAAAAGCATTTGATACTGTTTTACTCTTATTTAGTTTGGGTAAACCGTTTGCTAATCTTCCTTTTATACTTTTTACACTTACTGTAGTCATGCTTAAACTGCAAAGTGTTTACTTATCATTTATCAGTTTTAAAATCTGTTATTTCACTTGTTTGAGTGCTTTTTAAAACATGTTGAACCAACATGTTGGCAACAAATTTAAACTATTATGCAGCCTTTCAATACACTTTTAACCTAAATATTTATCACTTCTCAGTCTTGACTGTTTGCTATTTTATCAGAAGGGAGGGTTGCCAGATTTTGGGAAGTAAGAAAGTACCAATTAATATTGATACTAATCAATCGCCACTGTTCGTAATAAAACTGACGTTACATTCCATCACTTCACATTCCCTGTGTTATGATAACGTTATAACCTGCTTATGTACTTCACATTCCCTGTGTTATGATAACGTTATAACCTGCTTATGTACTTCACTTTCCCGCTCAGTCTCGGTTTCTCTGTCACCTGCATATCTGGCTGATGCGGTTTCCTCTACAGAGAACGCGGAGACTCCAGCACAGAACATGTCTGTAATTTTTACAGTTTGTAGCTTTTACAGCGAGACTTGTAACTTCTATATCTATAACAAAGATGGGCCAATGGGCCGCATCCTCTAAATTCTGGGCGTCAAAATCGAACAGCATCGGCCCTTGAGGACTGTCGGCCCACCGGGCAAATGCCCGGTACACCAGGTTACCAGTCAAGCCCTGATGTAATGTACAAAACAAGGTATAAAAAACAGCAAGAGTATGAATGGATTACTAAGTTGAGGACTGGCGCACACAAATCTGAATATTGGATTGTATATCAATCTGGGGCCTGATTGACACAAACAAGCAATAAATATATAATACAATATTAAAGGAAAACTAATGTAGCAAGCAGAATTTAGATGAACATAATCAAACTGTAAATTAAAATCCATGGTAACAAATTTTCGGCCGGCAGATGGCGGCAGGAAACACTGTAAACTGCAAATAAAAGCAACAGAGGAAGAAGAACGCTGGGACGTTGTGTTATAAAGTACATGTGTGTGTTTATGATCCGTCTTATTAACAGCGTTTCTTATCGTGTTTATAAATAGTTATAAACTTTATAGTAAAGAAACTGTGACGATGGCAAACGACGGTTCATCCAAGTTATCGAAGAATCTTTTGCGGATGAAGGTCGGTTGTTGAAAACTGAAGAGTTACAGCATCATAATTTATTACAGATACATTAACATGATTCTTTTAGTCTTGTGTTAAATATTAAATAAATGTTCGTGTTTTAGATCTGAGATGTAAAGTCAGCTCATTTAAATATGAGGTTCATTGGTTATTCCATTGTACTTATTTATTTTTATTTAAAATCTTATTTTAATTTGTATTATTTAATAGGGAGACTACAGATGGTGATTCATGTACCATAGTTTTAGTAATTTATAAGATATGTTATTAAACCAGTAGTACTAATTTTATTTTAGTTTTATGTACAGAAAATAATTTTTATTCTATTAGTTTTGTTTTCACACGGTCAAATTAAGCATTGATGAAATAAACATTGTTAATAACACTGATGTTTTACTACATAACACAAATTGTATCATTTTTCTTTCATTTGTAATTTATTCAAGAGCTCATATTAGGACTATTAGTCCAATAACTGTTACTTTTCTAAACATTATTTGTCTCTGTACAGTTTATGCAAAGAGGCCTTGATGCAGATGTAAAGAAACAACTAGAAGAAGATGAAAAAAGAATAATAAGTGATGAACACTGGTATTTAGACCTGCCTGAACTTAAAGCAAAAGAGTAAGTGAACAGTTGTATTTGTTACTATTCATATTGTTCATAACCACAATAAAAGCTGCTCGTATACTGAAACAAAAAGTACATTAGGTTTCCAGCCTTGCTCTACACACACACACACACACACACACACACACACACACAACCGCTTGTCCTCTCACGAATCAAGTGTGAAACATGTCAAACCAGTGTATAAAGCATGATTCATAAATTCAAATAAATACAATAATTCAAGACAATTATGAAATTAACTTTTAATACATATTACAAAAAGTTCAAACATTTCTAGGGCTGTCCGCAAATAATCGATTATTCGTTGGTCGACCGAAAAAATTACGGACCAGTGGAATTTCACAAGGACTTGCGTTTCGTCAATTTGAACGGTCTCACATAGGAAAATATGACCCTCCATAC
>JAOTRQ010082469.1:0-11392 GCA_028565875.1 Hoplisoma paleatum
AGACAGTTCTTCAGTGTGTGTGTGTGTGTGTGTGTGTGTGTGAGGGAGAGACAGTTCTTCAGTGTGTGTGTGTGTGTGTGTGTGTGTGTGTGAGGGAGAGAGAGACAGTTTTTCAGTGTGTGTGTGTGTGTGTGTGTGTGTGTGTGTGTGTGTGTGTGTGTGTGTGTGTGTGTGTGTGTGTGTGTGTCCTCGATTGTGCATGCCAATATGGTAAAGTTGAATCTCCAAATATGAATAAACATGAAAACAAAAATAACAGGTAAATCTGTTCATTAATCAGAGATAAGTTAAATAACACAATAACATAAATTTAACTAGACTTAACTAGTAAATGTACTTAGGGACCGATTAGCTAGATAACTAACCAGCAATCCAAATAATATCATAAGAACAGGTAATTGTTATGATGTGTAGCACTGAAGAATAGCTACAATAAGTGCAACAACCGTTTATGGTTGAATGAGATGGGGTACTCTCACCCTCCGTCTGTAACAAAAGGTTTTCCTGAAATTCATTGTCTTTGCTTTACTTCCTTTATATATGCTCTGGACTATCAGGCTTTCAGTCCTGGACACTTTTTTATATCACATTTTCAAACATCTGCAAAGATCTCATGATGTTGTCATCCTGCAAAAACAAAATACAGAGAAAAAATAGATTCTCTTAATGATCAAAATTGTATCGTTTCTAACCCTGCATATTTCTCCCTGTAAATTATATAATGCCTAAAGCACTCATTGTGAAGGTAAATCTTTTGTTAAATTATTTCTTTATCTACATATTACAGGGTTTGGGAATTGTGATGCACCCCTGGAACCAAAAGCATTAAAGACCGAACCGTAGCATCATGGCTGAACCTGGAAACAAATATTACAACCTTCTAGTTGGAAACCCACAACACCACTCACTAGGCTTCAACCGTATCTAACACATTTTAAACTTATAAGCACGCATTTTATTAAGTTTTACGTAAACAACTAGTTCCGTGATTCTGAGACATTTTAGACAAAGTATCATATCTGATCAAAGAACAACTTATAATCCAACCTATAAATGATCTAACAAAAATATGTATACACTTAGTAAGTCTGTGTGCTCAGTAAGCTCTTTTAATAGTTTAATGTCTGTTTATGATTTTGGCCTTGGCCTTCTTCTCTACCTCCAAGCAATGCTGGCTTTGTTAAGATTAACATCAGATGTCGCATGGCCAGTCATCAACATCAATTAACAGATATGTCTGATCCATCCGAGCTTATTCTTCAGGGTTTCTAATCTTGTTTAGTCTTGGCAAAATGTTTGGATTTTGCTTGGTATTTGTTTTGTTTAAACTAGAGGTTCCTGGGGGGGCATGTTTAGGATATAACACTGTATACTGTAAATGTAGCGAAGCTTGATGCACACTTAACACAATACGCTGATTAAAAAATGAACGTCTGACAAAATACATTGAAAGATTAAGGACCCCACTGTGGCAATCTGGCAGGGGTTTGAGCTTTAAATAGTGTACCTCAAATGACTAGTCCAGCACCCCAGCAGCTGAGAGACCAATTAAATCACAAATCTCACATCAACCACCACTAACCACTATGTTTAGATACTTTAAAATACATTGAAATTAAGTAATGTTACTTTTATTTCTTCTTCTAAATTCTACTTTCTACTTTAATTTAATTACTCTCTAATTTAATTACAGAGTTGAAGATCCTTTTGAAACCAATTGTACTTGATGTTGATTCAGATTTAAATAAAGTTAAAATAAATTGATTTAAAGTATTTGGATGATCTACAGCTAATAAAATATTAATTAAAGACACATAAAGACTTCTTTCTGAAATGGACTGGGTGGGTTTGTTCTAATAATTAGAATGTGAATACCAAACACACACCCATAAGTCAATTTCAGTATCAATAATATAATACCATGCTTACGCTGACATGGAGAGAACATGCAAACTCTACACAGAAAGCCCTTGATTAGTCGGGAAACACACACATACACACACACTGAGTAAAACTACAGAAATATATATTTATTTTGTTCCCAATTGGTCCCAAAGTCTGGAAGTTTGGGGTCAGAGCGCAGGGTTAGCCAACGTACGACGCCCCTGGAGCAGACAGGGTTAAGGGTCTCGCTCAAGGACCCAGCAGTGGCTGTTTAGCAGAGTCTGGATTTGAACCCCCAACCTTTGGGTCCATATGGGACATGGTCACTGTTTTTCAAAACTGTATATTTACCACTAGATGGCAGAAAAGCACGTAAGAACTGTTGAATATCCTTAGTGGTAGCAATAACATATGAAACCGAGTTCTTTTTTAATAATTGTCACTATTGTATATAACCTTCCATTCAAAGAAATTTTATTTTCTAACTTTTAAGTTTGTTAAATATAAAAAACGTATTCAAATGTGTTTAAACATTTTATAAGTCTGCTTCTTAAAAAGCACAGTAGTGTAAAGAAATGTAAAAAAAAATCACATAATATTTATTAGTGTAAATACCCAGACTTTTTAAGTTCTAGTTATTGTATAAAAGCAATTCAGCACTGCAAGCTTTCTAACAAAGACTAGGTTTCTTTGTTTTTTAAATGAAAGTATCATTTGTATTGTTCATATTTCATTTCCATTCGTTTCCTGGTATTTTGTTCCACTTGTCCTAGAGGTGATGTTTTAATAAATAAGGTAAAAGCAGGTGACACATTTGTAGAAGAGGAAACTTGATAAAGATTCTCGCCTGAAGTGAATCATTGCTAATAGATCACAGATGGCACACAATGATTCTGCACTTCTGTCAGCCCCTGCTGGCCATAATGAGAATTGCAGAAATGTCAATCTTACTCAAATGATTAATACAAACTGTATTTAATAAGATATTTTAAAAATGTTTTTTAAATACGTTTTTATTTTTTTATTTTTAATTATTAATCAGAAAATTAAATTTTCAGTATCTTAACCACTATTCCATCACCGCTCTGCAGTCACGACCTGGTAAGCTAACCCTGAAAAATAATGGAAAATTGTAATTTAGAATATGAAATATGGAAAAATACCTCTTGACAGGAAAGCAGGAATTCATCAAAAGTGACAACTCCATCTCTGTTTTTGTCCATTTTCTGCAAAAGAATTGATACATAAATATATATTTTTTTTAAATATTGTTACAATTAAACAATGGACACATAAGTGTATAACAATTTTATAATCCACTGATAAATTATACTAAACACATACTTTCATTTTATTTATTTTTTTACTTTTAACACAAGTATATATCAACTCTGACCTGAAAAAATGCCTCCACGTGCTGTTTGGGTGCATCTGTCTTCAGAGCAGGATAAGTATATTTCCCCATCATATCATATATAGCTCTTACAATGTCAGTCATCTCCTGTACAATAGATTATTCCACATTTAATGTTTGTTACTCCTGATCAGTTCTAGTACTATACTGATGTTAACTCAAACCTCTTTGTTAATGTAGCCGTCTCCCTTGATGTCATACAGGTTGAAAGTCCACTGCAGTTTCTCTCTTGTAGTGCCTCTTAATAATATGGACAAAGCTGTCACGAAGTCCTGGGAGACAGTAACATCGTTTGTGAGAATTACATTAATTAGATATTCAGATGTTTCATTTTCCAGTATTGTGTAACATCATAAAAAATAGCATTAGGCATGTTTGTTAGTAACTTGGTTTGTGAACTCGGAATGTTGCTGGTTCATATCTGAGTCGACTGGTCACAACTGAAGTGCTTTTCAACAAGGAACCTAACATTGCTCACTGTAACCTAGTGTGTGTTGTGTTCAAATGTGTGTTTCACTGCACCAATTTGGTTCAATGCTGAAGAACAATTCGGGCTGTTTGTTAAAGCACAGTGGTGAAAGAAAGAAATTTTAATATTCATTCTTGAGTATGTGTCGCTTTAACTTTTTACTGTCATTATGATCATTTCCGTTGTCCTTGAATAAATAAAAAAATAAATAAAATGCTTGAGTGTCGATTTCCATTTCCACATTTATAAACAACCCTAAATAAAAAAAACACCTGAATTCCAAAAATCTATTATGGAAATATTAATTTAAATGTTTGTTTAATATATTTGATAAGCAATATTTAACTTCTGTACAGTATGATCTGAATATATTACCTGTTTCGTCAAAACTCTCTGCTATGATCAAACAGGCCAATCTAGTACCCATACTCTATATTATGATGTTTTGCACTGCGTGAATATCACTATTAAACTGATGTACATTCTGAAACCAGCACGTGTTGATCTAAAATCATAATGTGCAATACTTTTCTGCATTATTGCTGCATCACAGAAGTGTAAATGACCTTTTCCAAAAGCATTGACACAATCTCAGACTGTAATAGAGCAATGCTTTTTCTCGTATTTCTATCAGTTTTTGATGAATGTCACCTTTCAGTGCAGGTTATCAGTCATAAAAAGCCTAACTTCTCTCAAATTCCTTAATCGTGTATTCATGTTATGCAAATCCCTTCACAACTTTGTAGCTAACCAGTTCATGACACAAAGATTAACAAAAATAATTACTTCAAACTTGATGGAGCCATTCTGGCCTGAGTCAAATGCATTGAACAGGTAATGCGCATAAGTACTAGCATCTGTGTAAAAACAAAAGAGACAGACTGTTTTATCAAAATACACATTTAAACAACTAAACACTTGTTACATTTATCTTCTGAAAATAAACATACCTCCCTGAGGAAAAAACTGTGAATAGATCTGCTTAAAGGTTTCTTCATTCACCACCCCACTGGGGCATTCCTAAAACAATTAAATAAAAGATGGATAAACTGAACAAAGAAGTAAACCATTATTAAACAACATCACAACCAGTGGTTAAGTTACTGGACTAGTAGTCAGAAGGATGCTGGTCCAGGCTTCACCAGTGCCAAATAGTCACTGTTGGGGTCCTGAACAACATGCTTGACCTGCAGTTGTTTAAAATAAAAACCTAAAATAAAAGCCAGTTGTAGCTGTAGATCGCTTTGGATAAAAGTTTCTGCTAAATGCTGATAAAGACCCTGAATTTGCATCGATGCGTTATGTAATACACCCAGAGACAGAGACTCAAGTGTTCAAGGTGTTGTGCAGCCTTATTGAAAAGGATCAATAAAATGTAATATGCAAAAAATAAAACCATAAGTCAGCAATAAATTGACAACTCTCAGATCTAGACAGCTCTTTGGTGCTCCTACATTATTTTAGTAGATAGATATTTAGTAGAGATAGATTATTTGATATCTTTCATTATGAAATGGTGTAAATACATTAAGTGGTGCTAAAAAGTAGATAATTGATGTGTAATTAATAAATGTTTTTAAATATAATTTGTCACATTACATTGACGAAGCGTAGTATTGTCCCATCTTTGCTTGCAAAAGACAAATCAATTTTTTCTCTTCCAAGTTGCAGACATCAAATGCATGTATGTATGACATTAATAACAAAATACTGTAAAATGTGTAGTACATACTCACTGTAGAAGCATAACTGTCAATCAAACACAAACTAAATGGATGTACATTGGTAAAACTGTGATGTGTGACATACATTTTTAAACCCCCTGTAGAGCTCCTGTAGTTCTCTTTTGGTGAAGTTGGTTTGAGCCTGTAGTTGGTCCAGTCCTTCTGGACGATGACAAACCATTGTCATCTCAAAATCATCATCCAACTTATCTACAAAGAAAAAGGTTGTGAAAACAAATGGTTTTCAGTTATAGTTTGTAGGATTGAAAATAGCCTGGCTTCACTACTTGTTAAATCACAAGTTTAATGTTGTATGAAAATGCCTCTCAGGTTTCAGTTCAGTTCAAGCTGATTGATAGGTTTGTGATCAAGGCTGGACAGCAGGTTACTAGAGTTCCTCTACATCAAATTTATAAAATAAAGTCTTTATAGACATTGTTTGACACAAAGGAAACATAGGAAATGTTTTTTCATAGGAAAACATTTTACCACTTTAAACTATTTTTTTTCTAGTCAGTAACTATAAATGTTTATGCTGAAGATTTTGTACTACAATTGGGCTAGTTAACATAAATGGTCTCTTTACCAATATTGTGAAGAAAATCCAAAACGCTACTTATGCATGAAAGTGAACATAAGAATTTTGAGTAAAGTAACAATTGAGCTTTAATATGATGCGGAAAAGTAAATATGTCAAAACATAAATAAATAAGAAATGGCCAAAAACCAAGGTTTTCAATTCTGGTGCTGTGGGGCAATATCGAAACATTCTGGGCATTGCTTCAACTAGTTAAACATCAAAGTTTAAAGCTTCACATGGAAACTTCAGATAGTAAGAGATTAATTGTGCAAATCTACAAAATATATTATTCCTCTCGATCACCCTCCTCTATTTGCTCTTCAACAAGCTGAATATCAGTCTCAGTAATTCTGCTTCCAGTCTGTACTTTGTATAATCAAAATTAGTATACTCATTGCATTACAGTACTAAGATGATTTAACAATGCTCTGCATATATGTTTAAAATATGTTTTATAATGTGATATCACACCTTCTTCCATGTATTTATTTTTCCTGTTTGGTGTATTTTAAAGCAGCACAAAAAAGAAATATTTTTATACATAAACCTTTAAGTCTTATCTTTCCAAGTAATTATCAACTTTAAATATCATTTATTCATAAAACACATACAATGCATTCATTAGGATTCATAACTATGAATAATGCAGCTAATACTACAAATTTAATATTTATAAGTAAATTGCACTTTATTAATACGGTTTGTGATCAGGGCTGGGCTACAAGCTATTAGAGTTTTTTAACTTAAGAACTCGGAAGTATATAAAATACATTTAAATGTACTACATGAGGCATGAGGCAAGTCTAGCCTAGGGGCCGATTGTGGCCCATGTTCACATTTCACTAGGGCCAGCAACCTTCTAAAGGAGCATGTAGAGTTTAGTTGAGGATTCTTTTTAAAAACAAAAGATTACAACAGTGCCGATGTGTGCTCTACGGAGTAGTCTAATGAAGTTGTGTCTGCATTCTGTAGTTCTTAGTATCTCTGAAAAATAAACAGGCTTTAAAAAGAAAACATCTGTTCTGGTTCATGTTTTGGAATAAATAAATATGTTCTGAATTTTACATAAATACATAAAAGTGTTTCATAAAATAGATCAATTGTTTAATGGTAATTGTTCAAAAACTGGCTGGCTGAATGTTTGGCCTCCACAAATTTTCACCTTACCTAATCTGTCCCTCTTTGAACTGGGCACTCCTGGTATAATATATGATAGTAAACACATGAGCAGAAAAAACAAGCATGGTGAATAGCAGCCAAACCCAGCTTGTTGACATCATATTTGGCACAGATACAATAATGAAATAAATAAAAATGAGAGTCAAAAATGGACACTTGGACACACAATCCCTAGAATCCTTATATCTACAGGAGCTGGAAGTAACTGTTGGTTGAAAACTACTGTCTTAAAAACTACTGTAATTAATAATATGTTACTGCAAACACAAATTTCTGTTCGTCCTGCATTTTGTAAAGTTGCTTTGAGACAATATCTATTGGAAAAAGCGCTATAGAAATAAAGATGACTTGACTTGAGAAATTGCATACATGATTAGAATGTGCTATGTCAACAAAAATTGCACACATCCAAACTTCCTCTGTATATTGACCAATAGTTTGTATGATCTTATTTTAATGTGCATTGTTAGCAAATTTAAATTTCTTTGACTACACTAGAGAGATGCCATCAGCCAAGACTCCTGGAAATGTTTGTGTGAACCCACACAGTTTGCCAATAAATCAAATTTATTGATTACATTCATGCAATTAAACCATTTATAGTATAAGACAGTAAAAAAAAGTCTGAGTGGATAAATACCATAGCCTGAATAACTTCGTCTGTTTTGCCCCAAATCTTTTTGTTGAGGTGATTTTTTTATTTATTTCTCAGAGTGTTATCATCCAGAAAATGCTTCACGTTTCCATCTGACAGTGATGAATGCTGTGCCATTTGTTTTGCAATTTGCTTTATGTCAAAGTAGTACAAAGAAGTGATTTATTTGTAATGCATTTTACAAACTCAGGTGTGTGCAGTTATGTGATGATCTGTAAGCTGGGACCTTTTCTAATCGGTCACTAAAGAATGTCCATTTGTGCTCTCAATGATCCATAACAAAATAAAATGTTCAGCAAAACGGCAGGAAGCTGGGACATCTAAGGAAGGGGAGTATGAATTAGAACAAACATATCACTCATAAAAACAAATAAGGTGGAATCACAGGCAAGACCTTTCAAACTAAAAGAATTTTACACTGCCACACCAAGGAAGAGCTGCCCTATACTTTAACTGCCCACACAGACATGACACTACCTTATTAAGTCTGTCCAACTGGAGGATTTAATAAGCACTTAAACAGAAACTAACTCAGGCTCTTATCTAACATGCCAACGAGAGAAAGAAAGAAATGCAAGAGTCAGTTTAAAGTGCAACATCAAGAGGGTTAAACTATTTAATGATGTGGAGATAGGTGGTATCAAGTGAGTTCACAACTGTTCCAGAGGATGCAATTAATATAAACCCAGCATTTATTTGGCTTAAAATAAGTGACACATAAAGAATAATCTCTCTAATAGTCTCGGGGATAAATACTTCCACTATATTTTCACTGATCCTGGAAACTAAATTAGAATTAGCATATATCCGTAATTTTTAAAGTACAAATAACACAACAAATCATTTTCTTCCAATATGCCAGCTTGTTCGGAGGCTGGGGTCAAAGTGCAGGGTCAGTGCAGGCCATTGAAAAGCTTCTCTTGAGCCCAAAATAGCTGGAAGGCAGTGCTGGGATTCAAACTCTCAGCCTTGCAGTTTGTATACAAATGCATTTTCTTTTAACAAATACTGGCCATGCAATGTACATCATCATGTAAACATATTTTTAAGATATCACAATGGTTTGAATTAAGGGGTTGAAGTGCTTTTACTGTCACTTCTTATTAATATTTAATTAATTAATATCCTCTATATGAACAAAAGCTATGAAAAGCCTGAAAAGATAACAAAAGCATAGAAGGATTTTCATTTACAGCACAGATGGTACTGTGACTAAGTGGGTGGCATGGTCACTTCACAGCAAGAAGGTCCTGGATTTGATTACCAGGTGGCTGGCCTCTATGTGGGACATGTGTGCTCACTGCTGCCCCCTAGTGTGTGTTCACTAGTGTGTCTAAAAAGGCGTTTCACTACACAGATTGGTTTAAATATGAAGGAACAATCCCCAAGTGTGTATAGAGCATAGAGGTGAGAAGATTAGAAATAAACTATAAAATTATACAAAATCTAAAATGGCCCTGACATTTTACCAGACGTTCAGGACATAATATGTTCCGTGGTTTAAAAAAAAACATTTCTGAAAAAATATGTGGTAGTTCCTTTTAGTTATAAAGCTTTTTATGCACCGTTCAAACTAGTGAAGAAACAAACTCAAATGTATGAATATTAATCTAACTTTACAGTAAAAAGATTTCCATGTGAACAGTATTTAATTTTCTGAAAATCTAAAGTTGTAGTTACTTATTTAAATGTGAACAATAATAATGTGTTATTAGTAAGCATTTTACATATACCAATTTAAAGCTAATGAAGAAAAAATAAAGCAATGAATATGTAACTCAGTATTAGCATGGCTGATATGACAATACAAAACATAACTGAGACATTACATTAGTGATATAATTTTTTGTACATAATTTAGTCTATTATGTAATTTTCTGTACTAAACACTACCATTGTTAACGTTATTAAATTAATAACATGCAAAATCTTATTTGGTTAGTAATCTCAATCTATTCTAATCGAACTGCAACAGATGGTAACTCCTTTGTAGTGTATGTTCTTGCTGGCAACATCTAGTCTGGGAGGAGGAAGTTCACACAATATTTTGTGTTATTGCAGTACCAGCTTTGGCCACCAGTCTACAAACTTCACCTGTAAAGGTAGGTTGGTAACTGGCTTTTGAATTCGGTGAATGAATAAATACAGGTTCAGGTTGCGAGTATAGCGGTGTGGTAATCAGGCAGAACTTGAGTAAATTGAAACAAGACGGGATTGAGGACAAGAGGACTGATGGTGGATGTGGAAATACCTGCCACCAGGGAATAGCAATAGTTCAGCCTCAGAATGAACAAGAATGTGAGTGGCTTCTGAATGAATCCAGCTACAGCACAAGAGGAAATCCAGTAGCACTAAAACCAAACCGAATTCGCACATGCACGTCTATATATGAAATCTGTATTTCATCTTAATTTATTTATATAATATAAAAATAGAATTATAGAGAATGTCTTCATTTTCGATGCTACTCTCTATCACTAACGTCAGGTGGAAACCACTCGAATCAGTGTTTGTTTGTTTTTTTTTAAACATTAATGGAAGGAGGGAATCAACCAAACCATAAATAACATCAATGATCGTCCCGAAACTACTCAAAGTCCCACCATGTAACTCAGACAGCAGCAACACAATGATAATTACATGACAAAAATTGTGTTGATGAAAATCACCAGGGGTTAATGTTTTAGGATTAAGTAATGATAAGACTACGGGCATGAAGTCAGTGGAACTAAAGATCCGAATAATTCACCAAAACAACTTGTTGGCAACTATGCTTAAACATATTTCTTACCAAATAGCATTACACATTTTCGCATCGTAAATGCAAACATCTAATCTCTTTCAACACCAAAACATTCTGAAGTGAAAGAAAAAAAAACATGTATAAATCCTCAAAACGCCAGATTACACCCACACCCATCCTCAATATGACATAGCAAACAGCTCAATACTGAATTACAATGAATTGGCACAGCGCCAGCAGTTAAAGCCCTCCAGACTGGCCACATCCATCATAACCTGCCTACTATGTTGTGCTCAGTTAACTTCTAGAAAAGCATTTTCACTTATTTCCCTGGTTTCATCTTACAAACATGCAGGTTTTTGGAACATTTGCCACTTGACTCAATAAGGTCAGATGTTGTAAGAAACATTCATTCAGAAAAATACAGACTTACAATGTAATAAGCTAAAGCTCAGCCCTGTCAGAAATTGTGGATCACACCCAGAGAAGAATGTGCTAATTAGATGAGTGATGATTTGTCAGAGGGCCTTGACAACAACAAATAATAAATCACAGCGTCTAATCATCTTTGCAAGAAAATAATCATTCTGATACGACAATTTCTATAACAAACACTAAGAATATTACAGGCCTATATATATTTGATGATGATTTTTACCCTCCAGTTGAAATCGACCCTGGGTCACTCTGTGGATCGTTACCGATCCCAGAGTATTTCGGCAAGTTCATTTTACAGGGTAGGTT
>JAOTRQ010082480.1:0-11391 GCA_028565875.1 Hoplisoma paleatum
AAAATTTTTAACGCGTTAAAATCTTTGTAATTAATTAATCGAAATTAACGCGTTAAAGTCCCGGCCCTAATACATACATACATGCATTGTATGTATTCATTTGCAAAAATATATTTCTACTGACTTTAATAAGGACCCCGTATTTTTAAATGCTAATGACCTACAACCAAACCTCTAAATGCTAGAGAACCTACAAACAAAACTCATCCATCTAAATGCACCCCTTTCAAATGAAATGTTAGACAGTTACAATGTAAAAAAAAATTAAATACTTGAGAAATATGAGACTGGAAATACAAAATGGGAAATACTGCTTCTGAATACTGCCAAGAACTACTAAGAGCACTACTGCTACATGATGATAATTATAAATCAGCACCGGAAGAGACTAAAACGTCAATGCACTTAAACTGGATTTGTAATGACTTTATTACAATATACAATAGAATGCCTCTATGTGTCATTACACATCTCCCAGCATGTTTGGTCACATGGTTCAGAGTGCAGGGTCAGTCATTGTATGGTATGAATCAGAAAATGTTAAAAGGGTCTTGCTCAGTGAACCAACAGTGGCTGTCCAGTCGCAGCCACAGCTAAATATGCCCGACAAGGTGCAATTATGCTTAATTGATCGCATGTTGATGACTCTTTACATTTATCTAGCCATCAAAATTTTTTAAAAGTTTGAAACATACCCTCAATATTTTGTGTTTCCTTAGTTGTTCTAGTTTCTTCAGGCAACAGCTTTGTAGCCTCAGCACTGATGTAGCCACATACTTTAGATGAGGACAGTCGGCTGATGTTCTTGATGTCCTCGGAGCGATACACCAGCAATCGACCATCTGACAGTTTCTCAGTGAACCTCCATAAAGGCTGTTAGACAGACAAAAACGGTCAAAATTGCTTGCATATTTGTATCGACTATTAATTATCTATGCAAAAGTTAATACATAAAAAATAGACAATAGTTGATTCATAAATCAGAAAGGTTATAAAATAGCAAATATTTGAATGCACTCTAAGAGAACACCGGCAACTGAGCTAACCTGGCAAAAGCTGTTTTTACTAAAATAACCAATTTACATAGGGTAGTGATGGCTTAGTGGTTAAAGGACTGGGATAGAGATCAGAAAGTCACTAGTGTAGGCTCCACTATTATTAATTTGCTACTACTGGGCCTCTTGATAGTGTTCTATTGTAATTGTAAGTTGGTCTCGATATAGGTGTCTGCTAAATGCTGAAAAAGTAATTGTTAAAATAGATACATTGTAAAATCTTAAAGAAATCCTTCCCAGAGCACTTCTAGTTCTCTAAATTCTACAGTCCCATAATTAAAGTGGAAATCTGGAACAACTAAATAATTATACATTTCACCCATAAATACCTCCACGTTATACTCGGCTTCATCAGTTAGGATATGTGCCGAGAACTCATCCCCATCAATGTGGACCTGCACTCGAGAATTCTCCTCACCTTAAAATAACAAAATGGATAGATTCAGACTCTAGAGTTTTAAAATGTTCACATTGCAGCACTTGAATTTCAAATGGATGCTTACCTACTACATGTCCTTTAAAGTAATTCTGTATATGTACATCAAACTTTTCTTCTTGCCCTTGGCCATCTACAAAAACAGCTTTGAAATTGTCTGTGAACAGCTCAGTATTGGTGCTCAGGTACAAATTAAAATGCCTATAAAAAAGATTTTAAAAAACATATTTAAGCTTAGCATCAAATACAATATGAACTGAATTAAACGGGTCTTGGCAAAAAGCTGAGTGACATCAAATCACAAAAGATAAAAAGACAATTTGAAATAGTAATTATTTCAAAAGACAATGGGTGGGGCTGAGGTCAAGAGTTCCTACAGACATTTCGTAACGCAGGTGTGACTAAAGTGCAAAAAGATTTTTAAAAAATCAGGGGCTATCCTGATCACATGTGCATACATGTATGCATAAACTTTTTAAAGTACCTTTTTAAAGCCGTAAAGCTTACTAGTCGTTCTATATGTGACTGGGAGTCAACGTCCCTCTTCCTTAAGGAGTGCAGCTGAAGACTTGATGCAGGGAGAACATCAAAGTCTTCTAACATAGAACTGATAGTTTCTGTAACACAGCAATAAAAAATACTAATTGCTTTCAAACAGGCAATCAAAAACTATATGAAATTATAACAAAGATAGGTTACACGTTTCCTCCTGCTCCAATATAAAGGCACTTTCAGCCTAGACCTTTCTAATCTACAAACATTCATGATGTCCTTTCGAAGGGAACTATTTTACTTTTTTTAACCTGGGTTTGAAACAAAGGTCACCTTCCATGTTTTTGATTGGAAGAGTAAAGACTGGACTTAAAGGCCGAACAATTCAAACCAGACCATCAGTACAAACCAGAAAGTTGAAAATGTTGTGTGTCAAATATTAATGATCATGACTTTGCATTTCATGGCCTGTGCAGTACTAGGTATTGGGTATATCTATGGAGAATTTATCTAGTCATCTGTGATGCAAATACTTGTGCCAGACAAGCCAAACAGTTCCAGAACTCTGCCGACCTATGCAAATTCCTTCATGTGTTTTCTAGTTCAACCTTCTCGTGATTCTTGTTGAATAGTAGCTTTTGTCATTATAGCAGTAGTTTGCACTGACACCAGTCTAGCCTCCTAGGTCATGCTGAAAATCTTACACAATAACACTAGTTGTCTTGATGAGAAGGCCACTGAAAAGATTAGAATAGTTTTTTCTCAGGACCAGACATGTTCTCACCACCAGTCTGGAAACTTGCCCTTAAGGGGCAGAGAAATTCTTCCTACATTAAAAAAAATGCATTGTCAAAATATGATGGAGATGGGGATATTTCATCTGGCACATGGAGCAGCCTTGGCCTGGTCGCAAGAGAGCTGGATTTGTGGATGGAAGGTTGCCGGTTTGATTTCAGGAGTAGACTTAGTAGGTTATGAGTAAAGTGCCACTGAGCAAAGCACCGAACCCCAAACTGCTTCCTGGGTGCCATGGCTAGAGCTGCCAAACGTGCTGAGCACATGTGCTCACTGCTGCCCCTAGTGTGGGTTCACTAATGTGTGAAAATGTGTAAAAGAAAGCCCTGGAGCCATATAGTTTAGAACGATAAAAATATGAAACAAATGCATTAAAACTTTCTCAGAAACAAAAGGTCATTCGTTGAATTGCTAAATATAAGATAATCACAAATAAATGTATTTTTTTTTGGTAAAAATGGTAAAAAAAAAAAAAAAAAGAAATGGTAAAAAAATGAAATTTGTGGGTAAACATGTTGTGAACTCAGTATAGTAAAAGGCAGACATAGATAAATAGATAGATATCTAAAAATCCAAATAATTACATGCAATTTTAAAGACTACAGCATTACACATAATTTCTCAAAAATTATTGCATAAACACTATGAGCAATAGTGTTTAGCCACTTATCGCTTATGATCATACATCAGTACATGATCCCACAATTCCATATCACTACTCATGCATGATGCTGATTATGTAACCCAAACACCGTTACTGTCAGGTGTACAAAACTACGGACACGTGACAGCTGACGGTTAATTTTTAGCTACAAAACATACAAATAAAGCCGCCGAATGTGGAAGGTTATGTTAATTAAAAAAAAGATCTTCACCATCAGTATTATTAGTGTAACCTTGCTAGTTTAACATTACTTACCAAATTCTTCGAGTTCCTGTTTTCTCAGCTCTTGTTTATCTGAGCTGGGACTTACAGCACATTTCACCCAGAGAGGAGATAACGTTACAATAAACACGACAAACAGTTTCATCCTGGCACCATCAAACCAAAGTGTTAAAAATCTCCAGTTAAAAATCCAGCTTTTCCAACTCCAGTTTAACACCAGTGCGTTTTATTTATTCTCTCCGAGACAGAGAGTTCCGGTCCAAAACCGGGCTGTAAACCGCACCCGTTATATCACTGAGCCTATCTTAAATTAAATAAAAACACTAGTGCTTAGAAATTGCATCAACACTACAAGAATGTTTCTAACGTCCGATCCACCGTCTTCCTCAAATCCTCGCACTGTTAAGGTACTTCCGGATCACAGTTATTTTCAATGAAACAGGAGGCGTTGTTTTCCCCAACACCCGTATTCTGCCTTCTATGGGTTGCCAGGTTTGTCGATGCAATTGACAAATGCAATTGACATTTCTTCACTAGGTAGAGATTTTTAAACAAAGAAACTCGCAGCACTATAGATTTGTGAAAGTGACGTTTAAGGGCCTTGCTTAAGCCTAATCGCATGGTTTCATTGCACATTCCTGTGCACCACATTTCAACAATCTTATTCCTTTAAATACGGCTTATATAATAAATATTTAATATATTTAAACATAATATTTAAATAATATTTAAACGTAGTAATAGGTTTTTGCAGCTATGGGACAATTAGGCACCGCCGAACAACTGCACTTTAACCACAAATGCGGTAGCGACACTAATTCACGTGTCCCACAAACCCCGAAACCTCGTCATAAATTTGTCTTCTGTCTAGTGATTTTTTTTCGGTAACGCTACAAACCTCGATCTGGGGCTTCGTCTAATACACCCCTTTTGTCTGGACTCATCAAACCTCGAAGCTTCGTTTAAAATATCACATGCATCACTATTTAGAAGGTCTCGATTAAACGAGGTGTTAAAAATATTATCAATAAGTATTGATACTATTGATGTTTAACGGCTAGTCTACAACCAATTTCGTTGCGTTTGCGAAGTAACTGTTTGGACTGTATTTGGATGCTAAAACAATTTTATCTTAAATATATAAAATAAAAACCGTGCTGGTGATATTAAACTGTTTACAACTCAGTCATTGTATATTTAATATTTTACTACAGCTGAGGTTTAGTGAACAAGTGAGTGTGGAAATCAGTGGTGAAACGCACCCGGAGTTTACGTCAGAAATAGTAAATCACCAAGCAACGCAGCAGTACTAAGCACTTCACAGTCATTGCAGTTCAGGTTGGATAAACTACCGTTGAAGAAGTGAATTTATGACGTTTGATCAAAATGCAAAAAGTGCAAAGAGTTGTTTTGTCCTCACGCCCAGGTAACAACCTCGTTATATACGCTTTAGGTCCTTCAGATTAGAAATGGCATGCATTTTCTTTGTATTTCTGTTTTCCTCCAGGCAAAAATGGCCAACCCGTTCCCGAGAACTTTCGTGTGGATGAGACCAGCATGTCTACAGAGTTAAAACAGGGAGAAGTCTGTGTCAGAACAATGTACCTGTCTGTAGATCCATACATGGTATGATTATTTGAGGTTATAGACACCGAAATAAACTTAGTTTTCACCTACTGGCCGAAATAGTCACAGTGAGAAAGTGCTAAATTCTAATGGACATTATAACTAGTATAAATAGGTTGGGTAACTTTGGTTTCCTTTGGCTTTGTTGCACCACAACTGCCATTCCAACAGTAATTGTAGTGCTGCAAGCTGATCTTTACTACAGCCATTTTGTAGTTTGGTATGATCTTGATCCCTTTTAAACATATCAGCAGGTTGAGTGGCTATTTGCCACTAATTGCTCCTATATGAATTAGTGTATGTAGGTGAATTTCAAAGTCTACGCTAAGTAGGATCTCTAAGACTCAAACCTTAATCCTGCTTCAGGAAAAGTGTATTTTTCTTTGGTGTATAAAGTAATTGTTTTTCCTGTGTACAGCGTTGTCGTATGAATGATGATACGGAAGCAGACTACCTCCAACCATGGAGGCTGGGGGAAACTATTGATGGAGGTGGGGTTGGTGTGGTGCAGGCCAGCAAGAATGAACTGCTGGATGTTGGTGATATAGTTACCTCTTTTAACTGGAGCTGGCAAACCCATGTTGTAATCAATGGTAACATTGTACAGAAGGTAATCGCTGGTGTTTATATTAGCATTATTAAATACTATATAGGTTAATTGTCTATATTGCATTAGAATGTTGCCTTTTGTAGGTTGACCCCAGAGTGGTTGATGGTCATCTATCATATTTTCTGGGTGCAGTGGGCATGCCTGGACTTACTGCACTTCTTGGTGTGAGAGAAAAAGCTCATGTAATTCCTGGAACAGGTCAAACTATGGTGATCAGTGGCGCAGCTGGAGCTTGTGGATCACTTGCTGGACAGGTCAATATGTTGTTTTCAGAAGTAAATTAATCATAAATAATGTTTATTGATTGAATGTATTTACTGTGCTCTTGTTATGGTCTAAGATTGGGAGACTTGATGGCTGCGAAAGAGTGGTGGGGATCTGTGGATCAGATGAAAAATGTCAGACTTTGGTGTCAGAGCTGGGTTTCACAGCTGCAGTAAATTATAAAAAAGAGGATGTTTTGAAAGCACTTAAGGACAGTTGTCCAAATGGAGTGGACATTTACTTTGACAACGTTGGAGGTCCTATCAGTGATACTGTAATATCACAGGTATGATAACATTTACACTCCAGTGCCAAGTAAGTAATTTTTGATAATTGATTTTTTTTTCACCCATTTCCAGTCATATCTGACTCTTGGGTGCTCTGAGGACCTACCGATACCCAGAATTTCTTTGCAAGTGTTTTTACAGAGTAGGTTGCCAGGTCTTTTTTGAACTCGTAGTGCTACAAGGATCTTGTGTATCTACAGGACAATTTCACATCTCCAATCAGCCCAGGGCATGTCTTTGGATTGTGGGAAATCAGAGTAAACACACGTGAACACAGGGAGAACGTACAAACTCTGTCCAGAAAATCACCTGCCTGACTCGGGAGTTCTTGCTGTGAGGTGACAGTGCTAACCAATAAGCCTCTCATCAGAAGGACTGAAATCCAGGAAGAATAGTTCCAACTCTATAGTGTTTTGTTGAATCATTATATAAATAATTTTCTTGATATTGTTTACAGTATTTTGATTAAGGTGGCACAATGTCTCAATGGGTAGAACTGTCGCCTCAGCGAGGTCTATGAGTTTAAGTGGGGTTCAACAGTCAAAAAACATGCAGTCAGATTAATTAGAAAATAATTGTCTTGTAGATACCAGGTTATTGTAGGGCCAGTAACAACTTGGGAAAGGCTTTTTTAAGGCAAATAAATACTGCAATACTATGTTATGGCTTACCTCAATAAACTGTATATTGTAATTCTGACGGTTTGTAAGGCTTACAACTTTTATCCATTCTACATTGTAGATGAACAGTAGCGGTCATGTCATTCTGTGTGGTCAGATTTCTCAGTACAACAAAGATGTACCATATCCACCTCCACTGAGTGATGGAACTCAACAAGCTCTGCATGAAAAAAACATCACCAGGTACAAGCCTAGTGGTGTTCAAAATGATTTCTCATAATAAAGTTGTTTATCCTCATCTTTGTGTTGTGTCAGAGCTAAATAATAAAACAAACCCCTTACATTTCTGCCTGCTACAAATACTACCTGCTTTTGCTTTTTTGGCAAATATGTAGGGAAAGATTTTTGGTATTGAACTACATGAAGAGGCATAGTGGTGGCTTGGAGCAGTTAAGTCAGTGGGTGAAGACAGGACAAATTAAGGTAAACAAATAAAAATGTTCTGATAAAAAAATGAGCCCAGGGTAAACTATGCTAGTGCACCAGTGTATCGAATCTTCGCTCTATTCTTCTTTACAGGCTGATTAATGTGTGTAGTGTTGAGAAATAATGGTAACTAGGGTGTACTGGATGTGACCAGATTAGAAAATTAGAAGGATATCTGAGAAAAATAAGCACAGGCATTTAATGGTATTTGTTTATGTAATTTAAGCACAATATGTTCAAAAATAATTCTGAACATTCATTTTTGTTGAGGCACTGGAAACTGTTGTGACTGGAATAGAAAATATGGGAGGTAAGATTTAAATACCATACTATACAATTATTATAAACACATTTGATTCCATTTAGGTTTTTTGTATTGCAGTGGCCTTTTGCTCGATGATGAATGGCGGTAACATTGGAAAGCAAATTGTCAAGATTTCAGACTGACTGAGCTACATTATTCAACTTGGAGTACAGTTTTCTTCAACAGCAAACTTTGCATTTGATGGTCATGTGTACTTGTATTTACCTGTAACTACCTGTTCTTATAAAAATAACTAAACATAGTGTTATATTTCCTGATAATTCGGTGTTTGGGTAGTTTATCTCATGCAACATTTTTATCATTCTTCAACATTTGATGAATCAGCATTAGTGCATTTCAAATCTGAATAGTAATAAATTTTATTTTCTCAAAAAGGTAACCTTAATTAAATTATGCAATATAAAAAATATTTGATTTGTAAGTGCCTTGACCTGTTTACTTAACTATGGATAAACGATTTATATGAAAGCATCCACAAGCAGCATTGACAGAATCTAGAACTTTATCCTTAACAAACCAATCATCAACATTACAGTACCATTATCAATATGAATCTTAAAAACATATCACATTATGTAATAGCAATGCAAGTAATACATTAAGTTCAACTCCGATTACTAGATTATAATAAATTACATTCCCATAAATATTAAACAAACCACAAAAGTAAAATCCAATTCAAAAGTAATCCCATTGTTGATGTACAATAAGTGCAGATAAGTGTTTCAGCCAGTCCAGTATACGTTCCTAAGACCTTCCAAAAATCTGTCAAGTCAACCACCACACCAACAATTTATCACAGCAATGTATGTTTACTGTATAACTGGTGTTTGATTAAAACTAGGAAGAAATGGTGGGTTTGGATTAATTATTCTAATCCACATCACCGTGACCACAGTATTACACATTGATTTGGGAAATAGTCGAGATTACTTCAGTATGCTGAGGAAACAAGGGACATAACTAGAAATGTAAACATTCATGATAAAAAATGTTTTGTAGATTTGATTAATATTAAATTAAAAAATCTTGCAAAACATACTACTCAGTACCTTAACAGAACTTCCAGTACAAAGATTGTTTAGTAGTGGCTGCCTTCTGAAAAATTGTCTCTTGCTGACATGTTTTGATTGATTTTATTAACGGGTGGTGGTGATTTTTATTTTTCAACTGCAGCTCAAGCACACCACCTCATATATTTAGAAAATGGATCTGGCAGTAAAATGGATCATAATACAAAGCAAAATAACTTTTCCTAGGGCACATCTTCTCCTGCTAATTAACCTAGGACAACTAAGCCTTTTGTGTGGAGCGGACCAGTAACCCAAAGTTCCAAAACAATATAAAATGTGATTGGTCAAGTTTCAAACCGCAAAAACACAAGCAGAACACAGTTGATTGTAAGCTTTATAAACTGGTTCATAATGGTCACATATTTGCAGACAACTACATTGGCAACAAGAGCAGTCCAAATACTTTCTGAGGTGATTGATCACATTTAGCAAACATTTTTGCAGTCTCACAAATAAACGAGTTTGGTATGAAAATAAAACATACCACCATTTAAAAACTAAACTGTCAGATAGAGGATTTAAGTAGCATGTTGTTGAGTCACATTATTCTAAGCACTTTTTACTTCTGCCAGCTGCATCATGTAGCACATTTCATTTACTGGCTTGGTGGGCGTATATAAGCAGTTAAAAGTACTCTCATTTTGGGTACGAATCCATTCTTGCAGAGCACATGCACCTATACATGATTGTCTTCTCTTGGTCGAATGGGATCTTCCAGCAACATAAGGCCATGTCACATGGCTACAAATGTCACACATTAGCTGAAAAACATGATCGGACTTCAGAGTTCTACCCTCTTCCTCTAATTCTTCAGACTCTTTGTGCATCTGTTGGACCACCTATGGATCCCCACTCACTCCAGCAGCTGTAGAATGCACCAAAATAAACAGCTACAGATACCAGTAACAACCTACCAGTCCTTTACCGAGTCACCCCAAGTCCATCTAGATGCTGTATGATCCATACGTTAGTTATTCAAACCAAGAAGTAGTCATGTAATGACAGTGTTGACAAGTTTGTCTTGAATGTAGATGTAATGACCAACTGTAGCTGTGATTAGAAGTGGTAAATGAACAGACCAGTGTTAAGAAATGAGGTAATACCGTGCTGCATCAGGTGCAGAGGTAACCTGGGTTCTTAAGTTCAAGCCTTAGTTCTGATCACTGTCTCTGAGATCTACAAGTGTTCTTTTAACCTCCTAAAGAATTAAATGATAGAAAGGATGGAATGAAAAGATCAGTGAAAGACAATGATCGTTTCACGTTGTGTCTAGTGATTAAAATCTGAGGGAAAAGAGAAGACTCTGAAACAGTACTGTGGGTCCTAGTGATTTGAGCTCGAGCTATGAATGTTTTTTTGCTGGTAGTTCAGTTTCTTCCACCCTTCAATGGGTGGACTAGCTATGCTAGATCAGCCTTTGGTAAGTATGGACCATCCTACTTAGACTGCTTTCTCTTCTCCCATTAAAGTTTCTATACTTTTTATTGGATTGTAATTCTATTAGCAAAAAATAATAATTTGGCCGAGTGTGTAGCAACTAACACTGCCATTAAAGAATCAAATCAAATTGTATTCTCTTTAAGCTTCACAGAATGATCCGAATAAACTTTTTCCCTTTGACAATTCGCTGAGGGGTCTAAATAAAGTTCTATTCCATTTAAAGCTTCACTGAAGGGTTTGAAAAATGTGAAAATCAGAGGTCCCAGCATCTTATGCTCCAATTGCCCACATCTTGATCAGTGCAATTTAATTAAACTCTCCTTTCACGATTCCAATAAATGATCCAAAATCTAGTGATTGTATAAATAGATCTACAAACCGAACACAAAACAAATGTTTTAGTAAAAAACTTCAGCCTGTTGCCGTCATAACCCTGTGTCTGTCTTGTTTAAAAGATTTGGAGCTGGTCCCATCCAGGCCTTATGAACGAGCAGCAGCCCCATCAGCAGTGCCCATGTACGCACCGGAGACAAGATGAATGCCAACAGGCCATAAGTTTGAAGCAGAAAGTAGCAAGAATATGCCTGCCAGATGAAGAGAAGAAACATGAGCAGGTGCATCGTAAGGTGAACTGCAGTTCTCCGACCAGTGGACCAACAAAAGTGGGAGCGGAACGAACAGCCGTGAGAGCGCTGGCACAGGCTCCAGCAGAGATATGACATTAGAGGCATGTTGAAAAATATCACCTGTAAATGTTCAAAAAGAGAAGAAACTGCTAGTGCTAGATCAGGGGTCACCAACGTGGTTCCCGCGGGCACCAGGTCGCCCGCAAGGACCTCATGAGTCACCCGTGGGCCTGTTTTAAAAATAGCTCATTATAGTGACAGTTACCAGTCTAATAGCATAGAATAATTTTTTGCTATTCTTTTTTAAATCACACTTGCATTGGTGTAAATTAGAAAATTACAATATATGTAATATATTGTAGCGATCGCT
>JAOTRQ010082490.1:0-11390 GCA_028565875.1 Hoplisoma paleatum
TATATATATATGTATATATTTATCATACATGGTGTTTAAAGCTTCATGTCCCGAGGAGCACATTGTATATAGTTTGTCCCAGCCAGAGATATTATTAAAGTTGTAACTATACACACTGGTATGATTCCCAGTTGGGGTTCCTGATACGATTTTCACACGATTTGTATTGAAACAACATGACATTAAAATGCATTATTTGCTATTATTTGTGCAAAGTTTCTTATTACTGTATCACATAAAGAACAAATTAAGGAAAAGTAGTTGCAGGGCACCGAACCCCTAAAAGCTTCCTGGGCACCGTACCTTGGGCTGCCTCTTACCGTCGGCATAGCCATGTGTACTCATTGTTATTGTGTATTCACTAGTGTGGGTAAACATGTGTTTTACAAAATGGATTGATGCCCCATGTGAATCTATTTCTGTGTATCGATTCTTGTCGAGTCGATCAATCCCTAGTTATTACGGATTACGACGGGCCTCTTTCGAGTGAATCGGCCTGTATTTCTGGTCATTTTAAACAACCAGAAGAAACTGTGTGACAGATATAACACACATCAACAGTGATCAGTTATTTATATAAATATAATTTCTGTTTAATTGTATTAACTAATAAAAATAACAGTAATTTGTTACGATTGTTTACTCTATAAATCACTACCTGATCAATAGCGAAGACTGTACAGGGTAAATAAGCTTCGAGTGACCTTCTATATTAGCTCAACCCTATAAAGACACAGATGAGGTGTGTGTGATGTGCCAGCCCATCGCTCTCCGCTCGGGTAAACTCGGCGTGTTTTGAGTAGCCGCGGCGACACGCTCTTAATGATGTCACAGGAACTGAAAAGCGATGAGAGGGATCAACGTCAAAAGCTTGAATAAACGGACTCATAATGTGAAGCTGGGGAGCGAAATTTCCCGCTGTGTGCACTCACAGCATGTAAAAATATAAATATATATATAAATAAACAAAAATCAGGAACAGCTGCCGCCCGCTTTTCAGCCCAGCACACACCGGTGCCAAACCCAGCGCTGGGTATTACGAACCGTGAACCATCTGTGTAGACGTCTGACCTGAGTCGGGCTGGATGCTTATTCATGCGTTCGTGCCTGTTTAGGGTTGCGGTGGGTATTGTTCGCTGGGCGAGAGGGGTCGAGCACACTGGACGGGTTGCCAGTCCATCACTGGACAAATCGCATGTCTTTGGATTGCGTGAGGAAACTGGATAACCCGTGCAAAACACTCTCTGTATGCACACGCCATCAGGTCAGGTATGATATCAGGATATCAGATATGATCTGATATGGTCAGGTATTTGTCAGATATGATCTGATATGGTCAGATATGATCTGATATGGTCAGGTATGGTCAGATATGATCTGATATGGTCAGATATGATCTGATATGGTCAGATATGATCTGATATGGTCAGGTATTGTCAGATAGGATCTGATATGGTCAGATATGATCTGATATGGTCAGATATGATCTGATATGGTCAGATATGATCTGATATGGTCAGGTATGGACAGATATGATCTAAAATGGTCAGGTATGATTTGATATGGTCAGATATGATCTGATATGGTCAGGTATTGTCAGATAGGATCTGATTTGGTCAGATATAAGCATCACTTTTGGCCCTGAGTGACAATGTTTTTTTTTTGTCTAACCCGTAGTGACAGCTACATACATTTGAAACTCAGCATCAATGGCCTCACGCTCGTTCTCCTCGACCCTACAACAGGTGGGTCACCTTTGAAAGCGACTCTCACACCAAACCTCCAGCACCTCTAATACGATCCTCATGCCGCGATCAAGGGGCATATTTCATACCACTTCAAAAATATCACGTGTCATTAATATGCACACAAGGGAGCGGCACGAAATGTCACGCACACACATCCAGTCCATTCATCCTCCGGTGCTGCGAAGAGAAAGAGAGAGAGAGAGAGAGAGAGAAAGGTTCTGCTGATACTGGATTTACACACACGCGCACACACGCGCACCTACGATTCTGCATGGGGAAGATTTTTTATTCTAATTATAGTCTGTGTATGAAGCCCTACATCGACTAGCCGATTTTTTACACATTAGCAGCAAGAGTCAGAACTACCAGCCCGGACACTAGTATGCACAAACCGGTATGCTGTAATGTTGGTCCCAAACCTGGATAAATAGGAATTTTGTGCATGAAAGGGCATCATCAGATCTATAATTTGGACCGTGATCTGCCGCAGAGACATTTGAACCGAAGGAACGGATTAGAAACCAATCAAAACAAAATATGACATCTACTTCCCTACCTACCTACTTCCCTACCTACTTCCCTACCTACCTACTTCCCTACCTACATACTTCCCTACCTAACAACTTCCCTACCTACCTACTTCCCTACCTAACAACTTCCCTACCTACCTACTTCCCTACCTAACAACTTCCCTACCTACATACTTCCCTACCTACCTACTTCCCTACCTACCTACTTCCCTACCTACCTACTTCCCTACCTACCTACCTACTTCCCTACCTACCTACCTACTTACCTACTTACCTACCTACTTCCCTACCTAACAACTTCCCTACCTACCTACTTCCCTACCTACCTACTTCCCTACCCACCTACCTACTTCCCTACCTACCTACCTACCTACCTACCTACTTCCCTACCTCACAACTTCCCTACCTACCTACTTCCCTACCTACCTACCTACCTACATACCCACCTACTTCCCTACCTACCTACCTACCTACCTACCTACCTACCTACCTACCTACCTACCTACCCACCTACCTACCTACCTACCTACCTACCTACCTACCTACCTACCTACTCACTTATCTACATACCCACCTACTTCCCTACCTACCTTCCTTCCTTCAACTAGCCTTTTTTTACACATTAGCAGCAAGAGTCAGAACTACCAGCCCGGACACTAGTATGCACAAACCGGTATGCTGTAATATCGGTCTCAAACCTGGATAAATAGGAATTTTGTGCATAAAAGGGCATCATCAGATCTATAATTTGGACCGTGATCTGCCGCAGAGACATTTGATTCGAGGGAACGGATTAGAAACCAATCAAACCAAAATATGACATCTAATTTTGAAGAATTTAGAATATCTAGGAATCCTAATCTAACACGCTGGACTTTAAGATACCAAAATAACAAATAAGAATCAATTCTTTTCCATCAGCTTTCTTTTTTCCAGACAGGAATTCATTTACGGGTAGCGAGACTCGTGTAAACAAGGCTTGCGGGTAACAATCGGAGCGTCAATCCGCAATGACAGCGGGTTTCATCCCATTATATCAGCAATACAAACAAGATTACAGTAACAATGATGGGATTATCGCACAATAAAGGATGGAGGAGGGAAAAAAAGGGACACGGGTTCGAAGCGACCGAACGGAGAGCGAACTGAGGCGAACATGCTTAATAGGAAGTTTGAAGGCACCGATTGTTTGAGTCAATGAGGTTTGATGAAGGAGTGGAAACGATTGATTTGTTCTGTCCTCTGTTCTCAAACCCGAGCTCTCTTTTCTTTGGGAAGGGTGGGGGGGGGCAGATGTGGGATGTCGATCTGTACTGCATCCGTCACCGGATAATACGTGGTGGTATTCAAATCCCATCCGAGGGAAAGAAGCTCAGAACTGGTGCGATGGAGGTCACCAGCGATGGACGTTGTGGGATCGAGGCTTAAAGACTTCAAAGAGAAACAAGCAAAGCGTACTGGAGCACGAACTTCACAAATCTCACATTTCTCCAAATATCAAAGCCATATTTTGGCAGATTCTGGCAGATATTAGTCATTCTGAGTGAACGGGGCCCCAGCATCGTTACAGATATTAGCATCGATGCTGCAGACGCAATTAACTTTGTTAGCTTAGAGGCCTCGGAGGGAAAAGCTGGCCTTGAGATATCTAAAACAATATCTTTAGAGTATAAGCCCCTGTAATGATTTCTTCTTAATTAAATATCCCAGGCTATGTTTATATGTTAATTTTTTGTACCCCCCCCCACCCAACTGTCCTCCCAATCTAATTACATACAAGTGCCTAATTTGTATTTTTTGCCTCCACTGATGCAAATCATTTCTCGACCTATTTCAGTTGGATTCATGATTTTTTAACACGACCCAGGCAGCAGATTTATCAAAATATCACCTTCATTATAAATAATTAATGAAAATGTGGCAATCTGGTCCCACTGTGACTTACAAGATGCACCTTCCAAATGGGATGTACACAAACTTTTTTAATGTTTATGTATGCATGCATACCTACCAACCTACCTACTTCCCTACCTACCTACCTTTCTTCCTACCTACTTCCCTACTTCCCTACTTCCCTACCTACCTACTTCCCTACCTACCTACGTACCTACCTACCTACCTACCTACCTACCTACCTACCTACCTACCTACCTACCCTCCTACCTACCTACCTACCTAACCTACCTACCTACCTACCTACCTACTTACTTACCTACCTACCTACCATTCCACCTACCTACTTCCCTACCTACCTACCTACCTACCTACTTACTTACCTACCTACCTACCTACTTACCTACTTACCTACTTCCCTACCTACCTTCGTACCTACCTACCTACCTACCTACCTACCTACCTACCTTTCTACCTACCTACCTACCTACCTACTGATCTACCTACCTACTTATCTACCTACCTACCTACTGATCTACGTACCTACCTACTGATCTATCTACCTACCTTTCTACCTACCTACCTACCTACCTACCTACCTACCTACCTACCTACCTACTGATCTACCTACCTACCTACTTACCTACCTACCTACTGATCTACCTACCTACCTACCTACCTACTGATCTACCTACCTACTAATCTACCTACCTACTGATCCACCTACCTACTTACCTACTGATCTACCTACCTACCTACTTATCTACCTACCTACTGATCTACCTACCTACCTACCTACCTACTTATCTACCTACCTACATACCTACCTACCTACTGATCTACCTACCTACCTACCATTTAGCTGAACGGTTCAGTGAATGTTTTACTGCAGTCAGTCAATGGTTAAAACTGTTAAAACTAACTGAGCATATGAACTTCAATTAATGTAGGAACTGCTGAAGAGTCATTTGTGCCACCCGAATGCCCTTTACTACTCGTTAACTACATCTATGTTCTCCACTTCAAAGAACACAGACTCTTCTTTCGGCCACTTCAGATGGATACTGACAGATAACAAACCACAGTGTAAACCCTATGAGGATATTTTTGTACAACTTGAAAAATGCATCTTTTTCTCTGAAATCTTGTTACAATTATCGGGCAAAACAGCAAGACAGAGAATTTGTTACACACACTTTATCTCTCGTGTTTTTATTTAACTAGAGATCATCGTGTATCCCTTTTGTCTGGGTCAACTGGACATGCCAAATTACCAAAGACAGAATAAACTGAGAACTATGTGTCATATTTGTCAGTCTGACTCTCAAATGAACTGGCGCAAAGTAAAAAACTGAAAATGTCTTGATGCCCTCTATCTGAAAATGAATCATAACTGTTAGATGGCACTAGATTAATCCAAACACTGAGGTAACACCACGTTACATAAGCTATTGCCGTATTAATTCTTCAAAATCACAAGTACAAAGAATTAAAAAAATTGTCTATTAATTAATTTATTCATCAGACCTTGATGTCATGTTTTTACACAGCTTGTGACACGACAGGTTACATGTCACATTTCAGTTCAAATCAAAAGTCAATAGACAAATTAGTGACTTTGATTCACCCCACTTGCATGTCTTTGGACTGTACCAGAAAACCCTTATAGTTTGCAAAAGAAAACGAAAACTGCACACAGAAAGGAACCATACTGCTCCATTCGGGAATTAAAACCTGGACTTACTTGTTACCCACGGAGCCAATGTACTTTATTAAATGAATGAAACTGGTGGTTAGCACTGTCGCCTCGTAGCAAGAAGTACCGGGTTCGATTCCCAGGTAAATAAAAAACATCGCAGAGAATGTGGATCAAAAATAAAGAGGAAAAATAAAGTCAAATCTGATAGATATAACCAGGAACAGAACGAGCATGAGGTACATGTTTTTTATCCGACATGGGATAAAATAAAAGGTCTAGGGGTCACAGGGACCTGGATTCTGACCCAGCGTGACCCTGATGACGTTTTTACTGAAGATGAATGAACGATTTGTAATAAATGTTTGACAAACTAAAAAAAAAAGACTTTACACAAGCTGGATTGTGCTTAAAGCACTACTGATACATGATCCGGTACCCTTTAAAAGATTTGTTGCTAATATTCAACCTAGAAACAATTCTAAAGCAATTAAGTTCAGTGACAGTGGCTGTAAGACAGATGTGTCTTCGTTTTAAACATTATCTTATGATGTTAACTAGGGGATCAACTGAGGAATCCATTCAAGTCTTCACACGCATTCTTAGTTCAATCAGTGACTCCTCTTCACATTTCAAGTGTGCAAGTGTCTACACAATTAGTCCAGCAGTGATTTTGGTGCTCAGTGTTCAGTGTTTTTTTATTTATTTACATTTATTTATTTATGGCCGAGGAGCTGTGATGCCAGCGATGGATTAATTTGTCTTATGCAAGTAATACGGTTAAACAATATACAATATAAACATGAAATGAAATAACATTATTCAACATTGTTTTAGACTCTAAAACTTCTAATGCTGTATACTTTCTCAGCATTCAACCCAATCGTGCAGTGAAACTCACATTTACACACACTTGGGAGCAACAGTGGGCCCAGATGCAAGGTGCGGTGGGCAGCCCTATTCTAGTTGCAACCCCCAGGGAGCAATTAGGGGTTCGGTGCCTTGATCAAGAGCACTTCAGTTGTGACCTGTTGACAGAATCGATTTTAATCTAAACATGATTACAATGATATGATTACAGTGTGTGTGTGTGTGTGTTTTAATACTTTTTTTAAGTTTAATTAAAGCTTAATAAATACTATTTTTAATATATTATTAACATAGTTAATAAACATTTAGAATTCATATTTAGAATTGTGTCCAATAGAAATGCGGCTTCAAACCTCTGTGGACCAGAATTGTTTGTGGTGCTTTTGCGCCACCATGTGGATATTTGCTGAAGATATTTGTCTAGTTGCTCTATTGGTTTAGCACGTTGGCCATGCAAATGTACTATTTTCACCTAATTTCTATTTTATTTTATTAAAAGGACAAAGTGGCACTGTCATTTAAATGTGTGTGTTCATGTATATGTGTGCAGGTAGACCGACAGACACTTCATTAATCCCTTAATGAAAGGATGTATTTATGTATAAAGAAACTAAGAATTAACAGAACTCACGGTTGTAGCCTACAATGTATGCATTTTGATCACAAAATAAATTTGTATTTAATTTGATAAACACTGAATAATTGAAAGGCTCGATTCCACTGATAATTCATTACAAGTGCAAATGATCTAAGCATCATGTCGACCAGATTTAGCCTAAACAAATCTACCATCTTATTAAGGCAAGAAGCATCTGTGCCTATGAATTCATATTTAACTGTTTGTCAGCAGATATTTTTGTGGTTTAGTGTGCAGAGAATAATAACGAGGTCTGACTGAAAGGTTATGCAAAGAATTTAAAGAGCACACCAAATTTAGAACCCTCTCACATACCCAGAATATCAGATTTGGATGTTTAGGAATTTATTTATTTACATTCAATAGAAGTGAATACAGTATTTATTTTCTGCAAGATTACAATTGGACTAGCTTAGAATTGTTAAATTGTCCAAGTTAGATCAGTGAACTGCAAAACTAAAACCTTTGACAAGATAAATCGTCCTGTGTGTGTTTAGTGTATTCACCCAGTGTCCCAATATAATGGATAGAAAATTAACAAAAGTTAATGGCAGACCTCCCGTTAGTCAGTTCTGAGAATGCAAAGGTGCGTCCCAAATTGCACACTTCGTGCACTACATTTTAGTGACACAATAGAAACACAATAAAAAAGTAGGGGTTAACAAAAACAAATAAAATCATAAAAATCAAAATATAAACAAAAACTGGTGGATACTTTGTTGGAATAAATAAGTGCGATGAAATGGTGAAAAGTCCATCAGTTCCCCCGAATTGTCGTGTTCCATTCAAGACAACACTTACTTATAAAAGTGTGCACTAAGACGCTAGAGCTTATGTAAGTTTGTGATTTGGGACGCACCTCAAGTCATCATTTCAACTCAAATCTTCCCAGATGAATGGAGACTGATGGGACTAAAAAAAGAAAGAACGATATAAACACAACATTTATCTTGCATCATTTGTTTGGAATAAAGATGTTAAACGTACAAAGTAGAACAAAGAGCGTCTGATGCTTTTGAAAGAATAGTTTTTTTTTATTTCTCTAGAAGATGAATGTGGCTGCAGAACAAAGACTGTGTCTGTAACACCACGTTTCAACTTTACTCAAGTTAATCTTAATAAAATATGGAAGAACTCATTTCTTCTACTGCACTGACACGATGTGTATTTAACAGTATCTAGGTCTTGTGGATTTGATTTCGGAATCGAAAATGTTTCATCTGGCTTCAATACCTGTGATACAACATACAATATATTTTTTAATGAGCAAGCTTATTCACACAGAAGCAAAGCAAATCGTCACAGTGAATGCAGGTCAGCCGATACTCAACAACAGCAGCGGACATCTGGATTGAGCATTCCTGGCCAGTCCGTGTGCAACATTCGTGCTTTATTCGTTTTAAACGACTTTGTGCATGCAAGCCGAGGGAGTCGAATCGGCAGAACTACCAACCACTGACACCCTGGCGTTTCCTAAGTGCGTTCAGGTTTCTCATTCACCCGACACTGAAGTGCAAAGGAAGAACATTTGGCGACTGCTTACCGTCAGGATGACACATTATGTATAAACTGGAACTAAAAGAACTAACAATAAGAACAACAAGAGTTCTTCAAAAGTGTTTCCACATGTTTTTCTACAGTTACCGTCTACAGCGTGAACAATGTTTTATGTATCGCAGCCTCTGATTCATGCTGCTTTCACATCATCACATGAAAATCTTCTTTCCCTTAAAGCTTCTCAGTGTCCAAAAAACCCTGAAAATCAAACTATAATCTCTCTCAGACAAGAAACATTTCTCAGTTTCTAACTTCTAACAAAAACATACAAGTGTGGAAACTTTTTAAAGATCTCTTATATTATTAAACAGTTTAGTCACATGACATTTTATTTTCACATTAAGCTTGACGGAGGCACTGCTGATAAAGTGGTCATTCCTCATCATTTGCTCTCGGCGATTAGCTTTCTCAAATGAGATGTGCATCAAACAGAAAGGCAGCTAAAGCAAACCAAACTAGATTATCTACTTAAACCGAACGATACTCAGTGATTCAGATTCTTGTGCTGCAGCAGATGCTGACTTTACTTTACCTTCCGAGATCCCTGTTCTCAACAAGACATGTAACCAAATCCTATACAGAATACTTCTTGCACGATAAGAAATATTAAATGGATCAAATAAAACACTATTGTGTGGATTTCGTCCATCAAGCACATTTCAATACTATTAAAAACAGTTTTATAAGTCACTAACTAGAACCTTCCGAATGTAGGGCAGTGAAAAAAGATCCCATACTTGCGGCGCTGTAGAAACAGAGCTGTAAGAGTATTTTGAGTAGTTTGTATTAAAAGTCTTTTTCAACACTCCATTTTCTTGGACTTTGGCTAGAAACAAACTACAGTTGGCACTCTCTTCAAAATCAAATACAATTCAATCAACAAGCTTTAAATCATGTTAGCATTTGCATTGAAAATGAATGGAAAGCCCTGACAGAAATACTGCACAAACACACGATAATTATTGGGTATTGAAATGAATTGTTGTTATAATAACAGTACACACCTTAAGGCTCATTAATTTGACACTTAATACCAAAAGCATTGACCTATTAAATACACAGTCGAGTCACAGAATTATCATCAGTTTCAGCAAATGAAAGAAGGAAGTCACGTGTTGTCTGGTGTGGAAGGAACTCGCAACTGATCCAAATGTCTTTGTCTTTCTCATTCCCCAGAGTTAAACCCAGTTGAGCATCTGTGGTAGCATTTCGATGGCCGTGCTGTCTCTGTGGATCCTACTGTGAACTTATTCACTGCAGTCAGGACGGCTCTGGATAACGGTGACATCCTACCAGGATCTGAATAGGTCACTCCTTAGCTGGTGATTATAATAATGTGACTCGAGGGTGTATTGATTAGTGACCATGATGGCTTTTCGAAATTCTACTAATATGGTCTACTTGGCAGTTTACAACAGTGACTTGTTTAAACAAAGGAGACAGTTCAGTTTACCCTCATGGGTGTTGCCAGATTAATGGTTAGAGGAGCACAAACCAGTCCCAGCGGTCTCATAAACAACCAATTTGTGGACAAGTATGTAATTCAACATTATCTAAAACTAGAAAATAAAAATTTGCTGCACCCTCACCCCAATTAAACTTTTCTCTAATCATGCGCCTAGTTTTACGCTGTATTGTGTCACATTTGTGTAATATGTGTGTATTCTGTACAAGTACCACACACCCCTGTAGGCTTGATCGGTCGATCATTTTCCCAGGCGCGTTCCTTACGCCAGCGTGTAATCAAACTGGCCCTTCTCCAAGCCGTCCAGGCCGTCGGCCCAGGTGGAGGTGGGCATGCTGCGGTAAGGGTCCAGCAGGATGCGGAAACAGCGCACGATCAGCATGCAGAGAAAGACGAAGAGGAAGATGACGAAGGCGAAGGTGGTCTTCTGCTCCAGCGTCATGGCGGCGGCGGGCATAGGGCCTCCCGCCTGCACAGAGGATGTGAACGGCTCGGCCTCCATCAGCCACGAGAAGTGCAGAGGGTTGTCCCACAGCAGCCCCTCAGCTCGCATCCTCACGGCACGCATTCGACCCGGTTCCTCCACATGGACCTCATCTACACCAATAAAGTCAGGTGGAAAAGAACATAAGAAAACCATCTTAAATGAATACTTTGAAACTTTTATCCAACAGTCAGAGGTTAAGGGTCTTGTTCAAGGACCAAACAGTGGCAACATGGAAGAAGTAGGGTTTGAACCAGTGGCCTGTTGACTGTTACTAGCCTTTACCATTAGGCTGAGGGAAACTTTGCTCGCAATTTTAAGTCTCCTGGCAGGCAAAATCCAATCCTCATCCGTCTAGACACCTAGCCTCAAGAGTAGGGCTGACCGCGATTAATCGATTAATCATTGGTCGACCAAAAAAATCATTGGTCGTACAAATTCCATTGGTCGATTAGTCGCAGGAAAGAAAAACGCTGCGTTTCGTCAAAGGACTTCTGGGACTTTTAATTT
>JAOTRQ010082500.1:0-11390 GCA_028565875.1 Hoplisoma paleatum
TGTGTGTGTGTGTGTGTGTGTGTGTGTGTGTGTGTGTGTGTGTGTGTGTGTGTGTGTGTGTGTGTGTGTGTTACATACTGCATATATATTAATAAGGGGTGTGAGAGTTCAGAATGATCATCAGAATTCATTTTTTCAGATTTTTATTCTAGTTTTTAGAATAAAACGGCACTGCTTATTGTGTGTGTGTGTCTGTGTGTGTGTGTGTGTGTGTGTGTGTGTGTGTGTGTGAGAGAGAGAGAGAGAGAGAACATTGTTTAAACTTATATTGATTAGTTTGACCAATCACAACCAAGCATCCTGTGATATTAAATAATGTCATCATACACTGTAAAGTTCCAGACAAACCCACCGTTACAAAATGTTCTGTTTATGATGAACTGGACCGTTTGTGCTTTCATAAAATCCATGTCCGGTTTCAATTGCCATCCTGTGCTCCACATTCCACCACCACCACGCCGACCAAAGAAATAATGAAGCCGATGAACGAGCGGAGATTCCGACCTGTTCGATGATATTAACGGGCGCATATTGTTTACAGGACATTTTTTGTTGTTAATAATCGACACGGCAATAATTGTCCCAGTGCAATGCGACGTTCTGTATAGAGTTGGGACGAACGAGGCGTTTGCACTCATCATATTTAACAATAAATGATTAAAGTGAATACAGGAGTCGGTGCGTCAGTGAGGCGAGAAATGAGCTGCAAACTTCTGTGTAAGTGGTGACGAGGACATCGAAAGAAACAAGTTTAGCTCAGAGCTGTAAAATTGCTTCACTTTTCTCTGTTTAAGTGTAAACATGTTTCTTATGACCTTGGGCAAGAGTTGTGCAAGTAGTCGTCGTCCCCTACCACACACACACACACACACACACACACACACACACACACACACACACACACACACACACTTCATTTAACTTTCAACGTCAGCTTTTACACTTTAGGTAACATTCATCACACATCAAGTCACCCATCGAAAGCCATTCTGGATCGTTTCGCGTCTTCAATTCGCCTCGCCTGCATGTTTTTGGACTGCGGGAGCAAACCCTCGCAGACAGCAATCGAACACTTGGGGCACTGACTACCGCATCTTATGTACTTGGACTGGTGATTCAATGAATGGTGATTTAATTCATTGACTTGTTAAACCTGTAGGGTCTCGTGTTGGCGCCGAGATCCGAGTTCCGTGATCGCCAAACCATTTTCTAACCAGTGTTGAGCAGAAAGTTCCTGTGAGGACTCAAATAAAGTGTTTTAGGAGGTCCAGACGACCTTGTTTACCTTTTACAATCTCGAGCTTTCCAGGTTTTCTAAACGAATCGTGTTTTGTTTTGGCTTCTTCGATTTTCGCCCACATATTTCCATGTATTTGTTTATTCGGATTCGCCCTTTGTTTGTCGCACCTGAACCGTCCGTGTCCGCCTTTCCCCAAATGGACTCGTGTACATGAACTTTCTGACCTGGAACGTCACGATGTAGTTCTTTCAGTTGCACGCTTATTAGTGTCTCAACAGAGAGTGATATTAAATATAAATCTTACTTTTTTTATGTACTTTGCGTGAATAGTTTGGCATCACTATTCATGAGACTGTACAGGTCGCACCGTCACCTCACAGCATGAAGGGTCCCGGGTTTGATCCCCAGTTTCGGAAAGTTTTGTGTGGGCGATCCCAAAGGCATGCAAGTGAGATTAATTAGAGATACTTAATCGTCTCATGTGAAGATACTTACGTTCTGCGTTACTGACGACATGTCTGTCTGCCATGAATGTGATTAGCTTGTTAAACGCGCTGTTAAAATCCTAATAATATAAATAAATAAATGTTTTGGTAGGTCTGTATAAGATTCCAGTCCGTTCCAGTGATGGAACCGTGATGTCGGCGGGTTTTCTTTATAAACGTGCAGAAGATTTAATGTTTACAGAATGTGTGTCCAGCTCAGAGCTTCACACGAATGCTTTCAAGTCGATGAAATGATCTTGAATGCAAGTCTTAGACTCGTTCTGAATGTCTTCATTTTTTATGTATTTTATTTCTTTTAAGGTGGAACTCAGCGCCTGCCACGGACTATAGGAGTGTCCCTGGCCAAGGAGCTGATCTTTGCTGCTCGGGTGGTCGATGGCGCCGAGGCGAAGTCTTTGGGACTGGTTAATCATGCTGTAGAGCAGAACAAATCCGGAGATGCCGCCTACCTGAGAGCTCTGGAGCTCGCCCGAGAGTTTAACCCTCAGGTAACAACACAGCAAGGACTTTAACGTCCTGATCCAGCGTTACAGAGCGCCGCTTTGTACATCCTGCACGACTTACTGCAGTTAAGCAGAAGTTATTTGTATTTGTTTATTTATCTTCTGGGAGGAAACTGAAGCACCCGGAGGAGGCCCCCGTAAACATAAGGACAAGGACTTTAATCGGCCTGTAGGGGGATCAAACCCAGGATGATGCTTACTGATTAAAGCGACAATGTTTTACATGTTTGACCATGAATGAGAGTCATAGAGCAGTTGGGTCACATGACCTAATCTCCACGACCTCAGAGTGAAGGTTAAGCGGTTTGTAAGTCTGTAGGGAGACTTTCAAGACGGCCGGCACCAGTGTCGTCCCATTGTCAATATGCAAAGTCATCAGAGCAACAACGGGTTACATGTAGAATTTAAAATGTAAAAGGTTCTGGTTTGTTGAAATATATATATATATATATTTATTTATTTAAAACTACATCATTAAAAATGTGTCTCTTTATTGCATTCTTTAGTTTTAATCTACAATGTTGAAAATAAAAGACGTTTTTTCTTCTTTTAGGGGCCGATTGCCGTCAGGATGGCCAAGTTGGCTATTAACCAGGGCATAGAGGTGAGATAAAAAAAATTTAATTTGTTAATTTGACATGAAAATTCGAATGTATTTATTCGGATGAAGGAATTAAATGGAAGCGGGATTGAGAGCTTCAGTATTTCAGGATTCTCGTTCAGTCACCGGACGCTCGAACCCTGTCGGCACCCAGAAATCCTCACCGAGGTCCAAGGAAATCTTTCATTAATCTGATTTCCTGAATTTTTTTCTCCTGTAGAGTGATAAACTCCCACAGACCTGAGTTGGAAAACTTTCGCTCGAGAAAACGGACTTTGTGGTCGATTCTAATGGAGCGAGAGATGATTTAAAGCCGTAACGTTTCCACTGCCGTGTCCCCGTTCACTTTCGAGTTTCGGGTTTGAAGTGGCTGAACGAAATCTGTTCCCGATTTAAGCCGGTGGAGCAAAAGCGGACGTGTTTTACATTTCAAAGCTTCTCTGTGTGAAGCTGCCAGAAAGTCTTTATGTTAATAAAGACTGAATGTTGTAAAAAACGCTGAACGATTATTCCGGCGCATTGCTTTTTTTTTACTACAGACTCCTTCACGGAGTTTAGGACCATCAGACTTAAAAACACCTGTCGAGCAAACCGAGTGCGACTGTGGCCTAAAAATACCCAGAACTCAGCAGGGACTGGCAGCCTTCTTCAGTGGACTGTACGATTCATTTATAAATAAATAAATTGATCATTAAATCTAGCAGGATGACGTCCTCCAGGCTTGTGTCAGCTGCTCCCATTAGGGGCCGCTATACCATCGATTCTGATACAGTCATCCCCATTTATCCGGGCTTGGGACTGGCATTGCGATGCTCGGTCTTTGTACCCTTCAATGTCTCTGGGAGGAACCTGGAGGACCCGGATCGAACCCAAGACTGTCTGTCTTACTTATATTTGAGATATTGACCCCACAAGACTGTGTTGTCATCGAGCCATCGCAATCTGGCCCTTGTCAAACTCACCCAGATCTTTACACTCACTTTACACATTTCGTCTGCATCTGCCACCACTGTTTAGGATAAAACGTTCATTTGCTTTCTAGTACATCTCACCCACTAACAAGTGCTTGATGTGGTGCTATTTACTTCATGTAGTGTTATTCACTTCTCCTATCAATTCTCATAGTTGTGCCTAGTAAGCGAGTCAGGTTTTCGTGTCCCCCCCCCTCCATATCCATATGATTTTAGTGGTTTTTTTTGTTTGTTTAAAATAGACACTCCATGAAAGAGCCGTATCTATGGCAACAGTTGCCATAAGACCTCAATGACATTTCAATTAAAGGCAATTAAAAGGAAGCACCAGATTTACTTTGTTGTCCTATTTACTGCCCACGAAACTGGAAACCGTTATAAGATAAGATAAGAGAATCTTTTATTAGTCCCACCGGGGCATAAATATGAAACATCTACTGATACGATAAGAAAATATTGCACTTTTGTAAACTGTATCTGAAATGACATAAAAATGAAAGTAATTGCGATAAATAAATAAATAATCTGGATTGTCGCGATCGTATCCGATCTAGGCCGGATAGTAAACGTTGCCAGTCCTTCACGTGGCACATAAAAATAACTGGACGGCTTTTTGTTTATTTGTTTGTTTGATTTTTTATTTTTTTTTAGAAGTTAGCCCGTTTCAGCTACGTCGTTTCACCAAAGCAAACAACAGCAACAACAACAATGTGAGCGTCTTTTAATAGGACTGATCTTTGTTTCCAAATAGGTCAGAATCCTTCAGCACGCGGACAAAAGACACGAACAAACGTTCTTCACTCACTGCGTTTTCGTTCTCACGTGCCGATCCGTCCGACTGTCAGATCTGTTATTATTACAATCCACACTGAACCCGATTCATGCACACAGATTCACACACACACACACACACACACACTGGTGAACACACATTAGGGGGCAGTAGTGAGCGCACCGAGGCAGTGGGCAGCCCCTATTCTAGCCACGGCAGCCCATAGTGCCTCGCTTAAGGGCACTTCAGCCGTGACCTGTCGACTCTCTATATAGAACCGGCGACCTTCCCATCACAACATACAAGTGGCATGCGGACCCTACCACAGTCCAAAGATGTGCATGCGAACTGGAGAAATGATCCCATGAGTGTGTTCGATGTGTAATAAATACGTAATAAATACGTCACAAATACATGACAGGACAGTGATGGCTCAGTGGTTCAGATATGGGACTAGAGATTGGAAGGTCGTCGGGTTCGAGTCCCACTACCATCACGTTTACTTGGTGCACTGTTGGGTCCGTGAGCGAGGCCCTTAATCCTTTGCCATTGTAAGTCGCTTCGGATTAACACGTCTGCCAAATGCCAGACGACGGGAATACATTTATGTTTTTATTTAGTAGAAGTGAAATCATTTCAAGGACAATTTGGTGTCGTTATAACTTTGACCCGCTGTCACCTGTATGTAACACTAAGGGGTTAAAGGGGTTAAAGTCAAGATGCTCTTATCCAGAACAGTAAATATAAGGAAAGGCAATAATGAGTTTCTTTGAAAGCTTAAGTGTACCATCATTAACCTGTTTGCCAGTGTGCCAGCGCGCAATAAACCAGAACATGATGGGTCGTGAGACATGTTGTGTAATTGACGGCGGTGTGATAGACGCGGTGCAGATCGGATAAGCCGAATTATTACAGGGTGTCTCTGCGTACGTGTGTAAGCAACATGCACGGCGAGACGTTCTCGGCATATCTCAACAACAGATCTATTTATTTACATCTATTTTGTTCAGTTCTTTACATTTGCCAGATACCGTGAACGGACACAACAGTCTGTCTGTATGCCGGAGGTGATCGTTATATAACATCGGCTTAATATTATTTACCTGTAAAAATGCACATTACATTTACATTTTGGTTTTTTTTTTTAATCTAGCAGACACTTTTTATCCTAAGCGACAGACATTACAGTTACTGTATACAGTCATGGGCCTGGCTCAAGGGCCCGACCGGGACAACCGAGCCCAGCTTCGTATTCTAACAGCTAAACTACGACTGGCTCATGACCGAGGCTGAAGTGTCGAGCTCTGTCACTTCACGACGAGAAGGTCATGGGTTTGATCCCCCGCCCGACCCCACCTCGGCTGTGCTGGCCGGGTGGTCCCGGGTCCCTTGCTTAGTTGTGCAGTTTGCATGTTCTCCCCCTGTGTCTTAGTCCATGACCTTGTTGATTAGAGTCTCTAAGTTGTCCTGTAGAGCAGTACATCGGAGCGCCTGTCTCAAGCCTGGATAAATATTTAGGGTTTTGTGTGTGTATGTGTGTGCGTGTGTGTGTTACTAAACTCTGCATGTAAAAAAATGTCCTGTTTTATGTCCTCAGGTGGATTTAACTACAGGATTAGCAATCGAGGAGGCGTGTTATGCTCAGGTATGTCCTCATTCTAACATACAGAACATACTTAGCTTAAGTCACTTCACTATGAACCCTACATAACCAAAACTGCTTGTAACTAGACGCATCGTCACAAAGTAAAACAGCGAGTATTGTTATCAAGTATGTAGCCTCGATCTTACTTTACTATTATCTCCAGCTCTTTGGGGACGAGAAAAAGAAAAGAACCCACATTTAAATGATCATTTTTATTTTTAGTTTGACATTTGATGTGTGTGTATTCGGTGCGATAAAGCAGAAACATCAACCACACACACACGCACACACACTTATTTCTATTACAGCTCATGCAGCCACATCGAAAGAACGGCACACTTAAATAATCTCTCTCTATAAAAAGCCTCATTAGACTGATTAAGCTACCTGACAACTATTAAAATGAGAATGATGAGTTCTGAGAACAGGCACGCAAATCAGGTTTCTTATTTAAGGCCACTGGGTTCTGCGATGTTCCTGACTTTTTACTGCCTTAGGCAAAGTCGTATCGGTTCATTTGCCTAGAAATTGGTCAGTATCAGTGCAGACAGGTGCACGAGACTTGTGATGTAATCTGCCGGTCCTGGCCGTGACGATGCTGAGAACCTCGCCTGAATTTCATTTCGAGTGCAGGACGCATCATCGTGCTGTACTCGATTCTGTCAAGGCGGCGACGGCCGGATCGGACGCATTACAAACAACAGGAGGATTTCAAAGCTTTTATATGGAACACCGTTCTGGTGCCGGTCAAGATCGAGGCTGTAGCTCATGCTGTTACTTATATTACATCTAAGAACAGTTTAAACATATTAGCACCTTTAGTAACATTGTGACATCACAGGCAGCATCCGGGCTTGCACACTGGCAGCGTGTTTTAGTGCGTCCGAGCAACACAATCTAAATCTCCGATTGAGCAGGGACTTCAGACGGGGTTCATAGCGACCATCGCAGAGTCGCAGGAGTGGAAACGACTGCTTCGTACAAATGTAACTAGTACTGGGGTAAACAAAGTCAAAATAAAAGTGTTATAAACAATCAATATGCAAACGAATGTCAGTCCGTCACTTCTTCTGAAGTGTCGCGTTCCATTTTTAGACGCCACTTCCCCTGGAAAGTGTGCAATCATACGTTCTCGATGCGTAACAGTGATATAAGTGTGCAGTTTCAGACCACACCTTTAGCACGGTGCTAAATAGTAATACTCTTTAATTCATACAGTCATATGTTTCCACATTCTTATCACTAGATTTGGGCGGCACGGTGGCTGAGTGGTTCAGCACTGTCGCCTCACAGTACGGGTTCGATCCCCCGGGTCGGGCTGGGGACTTTCTGTGTGGAGTTTGCACGTTCTCCCCATGTCAGCGTGGGTTTCCTCCGGGTACTGGGAAAACAGACCCCAAACGAATAGATCGATTTTTATCACTAAATAGAAATTTCACGTACTTGACTAGAATAGAATAAGAATTCAAATATTATAATATTATAAATCTGCATGGTTGATCATCACTGGCTAAACACATCCAAGAAAATATTAAATCTCAAAAGCTCCCATCAGGGAAGGAGTTTATGAATGATGGAAGCGTTAAACAAAATTAAAATCATATAGTTAGTAAACGTTTGCTTAAACATATAATCTTGAGACATCTAGACGAGTTCTAATCGTACTCATGTGAGGAACCGCTGCTATCAGCAATGCACTGAGAACCTTGTGGACCCTCCTAGGTCATTCCAACGAAGGACCGACTGGAAGGTCTGGCAGCCTTCAAGGACAAGAGAACCCCGTTCTATAAGGGTGAGTAATCTGGGCACAGGGTCCCAAGCAACATCGAATCCGCTGCCTTTGGAAAATCCCCCTCACTGCTGACAGACACCGTAGAGAAAGCGCTAAGCCTGCACCCGCGCATTTCCTGCCCCGGCTCGCCGGGCCTTCTGTCCACGAAGACCAGCGATTCTACACTTCAGGACTTCGGTTGCTTCCGAGATGGCGACCGTGTCCATCCACCGCGCCCTCGGTTATCTGTCGGTGCGGCTCCAGTTTGCATGGTGCATCTACGCTTATCACAGGTCAATGGTTCACCTTCGTGTGTCTTTGTGAATTTGTCTGCATTTAAATGTCCACACATCAACCTGTAATTCAATCATAAAGGCTTAAACACTGTCGACAGGTTGTCACGTCTAATCCAAACGGCAACTGTTTTCGGTGGAGACGCGGTGTTTGTTTGGAGAAATCTGTAAAACTGCTGTTACGTGAGTGATCCAATAAAATAATGTGTAATCATAAATAATAACGCTGTCGTGTTTAATGTGTTTGGGTACTTTTGTTTTAATGAATGTTAAACGTAACACATCACGTAATCACGACGACATTCGTCCGTCCGTCCTTCCATCCATCCATCCATCCATCCATCTATTATTGTTTTTACCAGCGCAGAAACTTATTTAGGGGTCACTAGGTGACTACAATAAACACTTGAACAAGTCGCAAGTCTGTTGCAGGGTACACACACACACACACACACACACACACACACGACAATTTCAGTGTCTCCAATTAGCCTAACTGCATGTCTTTAAAATGAGGGAGAAAACCGGCGTACAGTCGACTTACAATTACAATTGAGCTTTAATTGAGGATTGATGGGACGTGTTCAGGTGGCCCCAACAGTGGCAACTTGGTGGTAGCGGGTTTTGAACTGGCGACATTCTGATCTCCAATCCAGCACCTTCACCGCAAAGAAATCAAAGATGCTCACAAATGAACTCCATGTTGTGTGTCTGTCTGCGTCTGTGTGTTACTGATTTGTCCAGTTTCTTTGTGCACTTCTGTTCATTCGTGACCTCTGGTATGTGACATTTACCACCATTTGTTCTGATTTGTTTAATTCTTTACATGAACTAATAAAGCCACACCTCAAGCACAAAGCATTCCAGTTCTGAAAAGCACCAGCCCCCCCCCCCCCGCCACAACTACCCGGAAGTGGTTCTGTGCAGTTAAACATTAATGCGGCATTCCACAAATGCACGTCTGGTTCACTTTTTTATAGATCTGGTTCCCTCGAATGTCCCCGTGTGATTATGGTGACTTTAACACTTAAGATGTCGTGTGAAGGTCGGCGGCTGGAGCTGAAGGTTAAAACAGTTGACCGAGTTTAGACAGTAAAAGAGAAAAAAGAAAAGCCCGGTCTGTTGCAAGACCTGCTGTGTCAGCCAACGGGAACATCGCCCGGGGAATGTGTGTGTGTGGGTACGTGTACGTGTGTGTGTGTGTGTGTGTTCTGCCTCTGCAGCATTCTGGGAATGATTAACCCGATGATGTAATACTTATCTAATAAACATCAAGTCCTGGAAACAAAAGCAGCAACTGGTAAATTGTTCAGCATTTTCTGATTACTACCCGTTTTTATTCAACCGTATAACAATTTAACACATGTAACATATTACAATAAGTACATTTTATATACTTTTCAGACTGTAAATACATTTTACAGGACGGTTGACCCTTGAGCGAGGCCCTTAACCCTCACTTACTCAGACTGTAACTGTAAATGTACAGTTAGTCACTGTCTGAGTGGAGTTTGCATGTTCTCCTTCCGGACGCTTTGATTTCCTCCCACAGGTAAAAGACATGAATTCAGGTTCATTCGAGATACTGAAATTGTTCTGCGACTGTTCTGAGCAATTAAGGCCTTATGGGTTTTGCTCAAGGGTCCAGCATTGTTGAGATTGTGTCCTTTAGATTACTAGTCCTGGCTACAGCTGGCCCTGATTCTGGACCATATTTCTGGACTATAGTTCCTCGACTTTGAACGTTCATGGAGATCTCGTTCTCATGACTTCGTGTTTGCTTTCTGCGGCTTCGCCACCCTATTGTGAGTACCGTGTCAGCCAGGGTACAGCCCCCCCCCTCCCTTTTCGATGCCACCGTAAGGAATGTCATGAGGCGTCGTCGTCTAGAGAATGTGCTGTACAAGGACGTTTTCTTATTATTACTTTTATAACTTCCATTTCCAGCCCACACGCCTGCTCTTCAATGAATTCCTGTTTCTGGGATCTCACACCTAGCATGTCTTCACTCGTCAGCTCGGAGGTGTAACTGACTCTTTCCCATCAGACCTGGAGTCGGGCCTATATTTTCCCTTGAAGTGGTTTGGGATGCCACACCTGTAGAAACCTCTGGAATGTGGCAAATCGTTACCCCAGCGCCAGTCGGGTAGGTATGATATCAGGCTTCTCGATCACGCCTTCCAAAATACGATTTACGTGCTGCCACCGGTGCGGTTCTGAAAGTTCCCCGGTGAGAGAGAGAGAAAAAAAAAACACGACGTTCTCTTCCCAATCCTAAAGCCTCGTTCTCGACGCACAAACCAAGTCCGGGTTCGATCCCATCCCCCCGTTCGCTATGGTTTACTCCCACGGTCCAAAAAAAATATGTCATTGATTTGAGTCTGAGACACTTTATTGTCATGACCGGACTTGTAAATCATGAAGTGAAAATCCTAATAAACAAACAAACAAATGTGTAAACGGGTTGAAGCAAATCAATTATGGAAGGAGGGAGGAAATCACATCTGATCTCTAGTTCAGATTAATATCCTCCTCCATCGCTGAAACATCCAGTACGACTCCGTGCCATTTCTTTTTCAGGGCCAAAACACGTCTGTCTACATAGCAAAAGTCATATGGGGGCTGGGTTTTGTTTTGTTACCGTGGCCTCATTTTCACAGATAAGCATTTTATTATTATTTTTTTGTATTATTATTTGGGAACATCTGCGCCTAGTGTGTAATGGAGAATGTCCCGATACTTTTACTGCTGTTGTGGCTACGATGCCACGCGTCAAACTACGGGTGTGTTCGAAAACAAAGAGAGCCACTGTGCTGTCTTATGGTCTAAATAAAGTGTGTAAAGAGACGTTTCTAATCAGTCACGTCGCTTTTTGCACTAGACTGACTGAGTTATCGTGGTTAGCATTTAGGGCTGACTGCGATTAATCGTTGATCGACCAAAAAAATTACTAGTCGGACAAATTCCATTGGTCGATTAGTCGCAGGAAAAACAAACGCTGAGTTTCGTCCAAGGACTTCTGGGACTTTTAATTTGAACGGCGTCACAAAGGAAGACGTGACACTCCATACCAGTAGGTGGCGGTAAT
>JAOTRQ010082509.1:0-11388 GCA_028565875.1 Hoplisoma paleatum
TTTATTTTAGACCTACTGTCTCCATACGAGGACGTTGTTTTTTCCAAAAACGGCTTCATGTACAAAGACAAAATTTATTTTTTTATGCTTGTTAGGTCCTACTAATGCCAAATAGCTAGACGAAATAAAAAACACACATCAGGGAAAAGTCTGGGTCTCAGGAGCTTAAATAAAATCACACAGAAAGATGTTATTTAAGTCCATCATTTTGTCAATGCTATGATACTTTGGCACAGAAAATGTCCAAAACTCACTCACTCCAATGACGAACACTAGTTATTCCTGCTAGTTACAACTTTTATGTAAATTGTTGTGTTTTAATGATTTGTGTAAGTCTTTATTTTGTCACTGTCACTCTTGGCTTGCTCTGCAGGGTCTGTTGGTCTGTCTTTCCTTAATTCTACACATGTTGTAAAAAGCACATGCTAGTTTGACTCCCTTTTTGTTTCAACATGTAGTCCATCAAAACTTGCCAAGAAGTGCTGGTGCACCATCGCTAAGGCTGGCCTTGCTCACTGCTGCCGCCTAGTGTGTGTGTGTCAGTACTGTGTTTAAATGTGTGTTTCAGTGCACGGATTGAGTTAAATGTGGAGGAATAATTCCTAAGATAGTGAAAAAGCACAGTAGTGAAAATAGATCTGGCACTTGAATGACATCAGTATTATAAATCATTCCAAAGTGTTTGGTTTGATTGTACTTTTACATTTGTTTCATTAAGCAGACACTTTTTTATATTGGGTCGAACAATGCAGTGGCCCAGATGTGGATGAAGGTTCTGTGCCGTGGTGGGTCTTGAACCAGCATTTAAGTACCAGTACTTCTGAACTGCCACTAGCCCGTTTCTAAAGTAAAGGCAAGCGTATCCTGTTTGTTGCTCCTGGATCTTACTTTAAGGTTCAGGAAAAAAATGCCACAGTTTATGTTCACATTGTTATTTCCATTTACTGACACAACACTATTTCACCAAACATCCACTTTTCACGAATGGCTTCTCTTATTTATTACCGAAAACATGTCTTATTTTCTGTGAGAACACATTTACTTTGCTCCAGAGTCCATTTCTGATGTGATTTACAGCACTCTAGTCAATGCTTGGAAATGTTCTTGGTGAATCTTTGCTTGTCTTAAGCTGACACCCGACCTACGAAGCTTTTGACAAACAGCTCTTGTGCTTTTGTGGCTTTTAGAGGTAATTTAGAAGCAGTAAAGCAGTATGTTCAGCCATAAAATGCAATAGATTATACACACAATCTGCTCCGAGATCAACAGTGTACCTGTTTAGACTTTAGTGCAGCTGGAAAAAATGTCAAATTTGTTTTACTTTTTTTTGCAGTTTGTACTATTTGGTGCAAAGAATTTGTGTGTGAGATGAACATGTGTCTAGTTCTGAGCTGGCATCTTGTTTTAGATAGTCGTCACAGGATATCCAAAAATGAGACGTCATCACAGTGGCTATCAGCTTTTGATCTCTACTCTGGGCAAGCATACATCCATCTCTTCATGTACGCTTTTTTGTTTTGTTTTTTTCTCCCCCAATTTTTTTTCCCTTTATACTTTGTTCTCTAGAGTATCTTTCCCCACCCCTTCATGAATTGCTAGCTTCTTCAATCACCGAAATATCATCTCCTGGCTAAAACGAAACATGAAATGTACACCCACAAACTTGTGCTTCATGATGGAGCTGTATCGATTCTACATTGATGTGTAGATAGTCGGTGTTTGACAGCTGGAATGTCTACAACTGAAGGATTTTGGCCTGAGCTTTGGGCTGACATTATGAAAAAGTCCAAAATTGAATTTGTACGTCTGTTGTTTAGGGGACAATGCCCTGTATACATTATTATATCTTGTGTATATTATTATTATATTTATCATCTCAAACTCTGGAGCTAAACACCTACCTGCAATAGCAAAAAATAATCTTATTCATGTTTAGCACGTTGAACATATGATGCCATTTTGATTTGTATATGTACTGTACTTTAAGATCGTCGTTACTGTCAGATCTTTTTTCATTTGAAAATTCTCAACACAGGGCTTTCTTGTTTATTGCGGAAGTTCCGGTGTCCCTCACAGTCCAAAAACATGCAGGTGAGGTGGATTAGGACAAGATACACAATGTTTCATGACTGTGTTTGATTTAAGCTTGAGTGTGTAATGTGTAAAACAATAAAACTAAGGGCAGTCTAAGACTGGTGTAAACATATGACCTGGTGGCTAGACAACTGGACCTGTGATTGGAAGGTTACTGAAGTGTTCGTGAGCAAGGCATCAAACCCCTAACTGTGCCGTGACTAGGGCTGCCCACTGGACCAGGCATGTGTGCTCACTGCTGCCCCCTTCTGTGTGTTCACTAGTCTGTGTAAACGTGTGAGTTAAATGCGAAGGAATATTAAGCACAGTATTCAAAATCGAAAGATTCTAAAATCTTAATAAACAGAGCAAAATTATTATTTCAATGCACATAAACGTGTGTGTTTGGTCAGCCTGACAGAGCAAGTAAATATTATGTATGTGGAAAAATGAATTGCTTATGTTTAAGAAGTAAGCAATTCTTCCTGGAGACGCTACAGGTCAAAACCTCCTGAGTTATACTACTGTCAGTGTTGGAGCAGTCACATGGAAAAGGAATATTCAACCTTCTAACTGCAGATCATCGCCCATAACAAAGCCAGACTAATCACAGCAACAGTAATAAACATCAACCTGAGGTGGGTACATTGCTCAGTCTCCTCTGTGCTTATTGAACTCTAATCAAACGTTAGTTTGGAGCATAACCCTGAGACTCTGTCCATCAGTACACCAAATGAGCTCCCGATTGCATATTGATCAGCCAAGTGAACGCCACTTTGTGTCTGTGTTCAGTCTGTGTGGTCTCGGGAAGGTGTATTTATAGCTGGAAAAGAGGAGGTTGAGGAGACAGACCTGATGAGGAGTGATGTGTGGTCTCCGTGTGCTCAGTGCAATTTGGTTTGAATAGCCGTACTGGGAAATGTGAAATGATTAACAGAAATAAACATGCCCTAATAATGAAGGGACTGGGATTTAACCCTGCTCTCTTCCTTGACACAATTTCGTTTTACTAAACCCCCAGCCCCACCTCCCCGACTTCCCAATTTGTTTTTAATTCCCACCCACCGGCTCATCCTCCAATGTAGCCAGTGGCTACTAACCTTCATATATCCTCATTGTATCCTCCAAGACAAACTGCCATCCGCTTCCTCGGTTTGGACTGTAACCCAGACAGGCTTGATGAGAAGCTTAATATGTTTGGAGGATGTCAGTAACGTAAAAAAAGCTGAAAAGATGTTTAAAATGTTCAAATGAATACTTCTCACAGGTGACTTGTGCGTTGTCAAGACCATACAATCTGAAGAACATGTCACACGGCTGACAAGTCTGAAAGATGTCTAAGTACTACCCTGGCACCCTTATTTGTCTGATGTTTGATTGAGCCCAACTGAGCACTTGGATCACCTCAGTTATTGTGTTTGCTCTTTGGATCCTGCTTCACTACGCTCCAGACGCTATAGGATGCACTGCAAATATAAACGGTTACACAATGGACAATCTGAAGCAACGCATGGCGTATACACTTCAGCTAACTGTACACAGACTTACACTTTATCTCTTGTCCAGCATCATATGCGACAGCTCTGACCTGGTGGTTAGAGAACTGGGCTTGTGATCAGAAAGGTTGCCAATTCACTTCTAGAGAGTCCAACAGGTCATGACTTCTAATTCCTATCTGTTCCCTGTGTATGTGTGCTCAGTCAGTAGTGTGTGTTCACCGGTGTGTGGATATGTGTGTTCACTGCAGAAATTTGGGTTAACAGCTGAGTATGAATTCATAAGTGTATACAAGCACAATGGACACAGAGTATTTTAAATTCTAAAACGTTTTGCTAAAACTAAAAGACAACGTGGAGTAAATTGACAGCTCACAGCACTTGGTGTTCCCAGTCGATCTTCCAGGGTGGTGTGATTGTGTGCAAGAAGCTGGATATAAAGGACACTTTTATATGCAGAAAAATGGACAGACAGACGAGCTGGTGGACAGACAGATTGCTGAATTAATAATAATGGAACAATCTACTTATTTATGTAATAAGTAGAAACTAGGACATTATTTTTTTTACTTTAAAAGTGCATCTTTGTTATCTTTCTTTAATTTATTAGACTGAAAAAGCTTACAGCACTCAGTATTCTCAGGCGGTCTCCAAGGTTGGTGAGGCCATTGGCCATAGATAAACAGACAGATTATTTGTTATCTAGGTAGCGGCTGATTCCAACCCAGTTATAACCTTTATTATGCCAGCTAATGGCGAATAACATCTTTTAAAGGATACATTCTGAATATTTTGGTGACATGATTTGTATTCTGCCGTAGATGAACTGGGCTACAAATGCTTACAGCACTCAGTATTCTCAGACGTTTTCATACCTAGGTACTGATTGTGCCTGACCCTAATTAGCTTCTCTGATTGGATGAAATACGGCATTATCAGTGTGATGTGTTCATACCGGTCAGAGCATTGGAATATATGTATGTATGTATTGGTAGGTAGATAAATAGGTAGGTGGGTAGGTAGGTAGGTAGGTACATTGTTAAGTAGCTATGTACATAGGTACATATCTACGTAGGTAGATACGTGGGTAGGCAGGTAGGTAGATATCTACAAAGGTTGGTAGGTAGGATGGTATGTAGGTAGGTAGGTACATAAGTAAGGTAGGTATGTTAGTAGGTTTTTATGTATGTAGCTATGTATATTTATCGGTGCATAAGTCGGTATGTATTTAGGTAGGTATGTAGGTAAATACATAAGTAGGTAGGTATTTATAATTGTTTTAATGTAGGTAGGTAGGTGTGTATAAAGATAGGTTGGTATGCATGTAGGTAGGTATGTTAGTAAGTTGTTATGTAGGTAGGTACTTATATAGATAGGCCGGAATGTGGGTAGGTAGATACATTAGTGGGTAGGTATTTTGGTAGGTCGTTATGTAGGTAGCTATGTATATAAATAAGTTGGTAGGTAGGTAGGTACATATGTACGCAGGTATACTGGTATGTTAGTAGGTCATTATGTAGGTAGCTATGTATATAGATAAGCTGGTATGTATGTAGGTAGGTACATTGGTTAGGTATATTAGTAGGTATGTTGGTAGGTCGTTATGTAGACTACTGTTGGAACACTTTCCATTCTTATCAGGACCTGCTGACTGTCTGGGCGAATAATGTCCCTCGGTCCCATAACAGGGGTAGGCAGGGGGAAAGAAAGGAAATCTCCCTGTCATCTATCTCCTTTTGTCATGGTTGTGTGTGGAGGGAGCTGTGCGTGAAAGGACAGTGTAATTGCCTGTCTGAAACAGAGGGCTAAAAGCAGTGAGTGGAATAGAGCCCAAAGGTTAGTCTGGTGTAGCCATCACCATCCCTTGTCAACTTAACAAACATGACACACACACGGCTGTAAACCCATGTGTGTATCTTAATGGTGCAGACTTCCCAAAATCCCCATAGCCTTGAGAATGCCATCGTCTTCCGTAATACAGACAATGGCAGGGATGGGCAGACGGACCGAGACAGACAGGTGGGGTGGGCACACACTTCAATTAGTGAGAGAAAGCCGAGGGAAATCTTAGACTACATACACATACACACCATGACTGTCTATCAGCACCATGGCAACTGCAGCATCCTCATACCATCTCCACACCCGAAAAATAAAATCAATGTTGAGCTTTGGCTGCTTATTTGAAGCACACACGCACACATGCACACAGACACACAAAATCACACACACTCGCAGACAGTCAAGAATTCACTAGCCAAACCAGACATCTGAAAGCACATTAAGTGTCATTTTTCCTCAAGCATTAGGAATTTAAAAGAGATGCAGAAAAGTGCACGATGACATACTCCATCAGCAGGGTTTCGGGTGGGGTATGGGGGTAGGTAAAAAAAAACAAAAAAAACCCCGAATAAGCTAAGACAAAGAGATTCAATGATGCTTGGAAATGCAATCCTCATGTAATACTGTGAAATAAACACAACCTAAAGTAATCTTCCCTTCAGCACTGTTGAATGCAGCCCATCAGTAGCCATTACGCTATGTGGCAGCCAGACATTAGAAGTCCACTTACACTTACTACACCCCCACTCCAACCCTGTTTTCCAGCAGCTATTCAAAATACTAGAAATTGAAGTTCTCATCTTATCGCAGCCTTTAGACTTTTTATTTACAGTCTTTAAGACACAATTACATGGTGGTTTTTACACATATTTTTTTTCTGCAGAATTCGTTAGTATTATATTTTTTGACTGAGAGACAGCAGACAGGCCTTGAGCATATTTCTGCTTGATATTTTTAGAGGTCTGTTTTAGTAATCGAGTTTAAATTTGATCTGCTGGAACTGCAGTCTGAGGAGAATTAAGCGACTCTTTGTTCAGCACCAAGGACAGCAGCTGACGTTTAGCACCATTTCTTTTACATGTATTACAAAATCTGGACCTGCATAGAAAGGTTGTAAAATCATCTGTTAGATAAATATGTTTTTTTAGCATATTTACTTGTTATTTTAATATATAAATGTATAAATATTTTCTGGTAAAATATTGGTAATTTCTTGATGATCTTGCTATTTTTTTGATAATCTTGGTATTTTTTAAAATTGTTTTGGTATTTCTTGATATTCTTAGTATTTTCGTGATAATCTTGGTATTTTCTAGGTAAAATATTTGTATTCTTTATATTAAACTGGTCAACTGACTCAACTAAATCTGAATCTGTGGTGGAGAAATGAAATACATGTCTATCCTAAAAGATTATCGACAACAACCAGTTCAAAACGGATCATTTAAATGGATTTGCGGCAGCTGTGTTTTTTTGTTTTTGGTTAGAGGATTGGGCTTGTGATCGGAAGGTTGCTAGTTAAATTTCGAGAGACAACACGTCATGACTAAAATTCCGTAGTGCTCTAGATGCCAAACCCATAACTTCTGCTTGGGCTGGGCAGGTGTACTTATAGCGAGTGTGTAAATTTGTGTTTAAGTCCATGGTTTGGGTTAAATGTGGATAAATAATTTTGTGTGTAACAAGTACAGTGATGAATAGAATATTCTAGATTCTAATCTATACGACATCACAAGAAATCTCTCATGTGTCAATAGTCTATTGATTTCTTCATTCAGTCCAGTGTGACTCTTATTAATTATTTTATAATAAATCTATGAGCTTTTCTAGGTGAGATAAACTCACTTTGTATTCGGTCAAAACAGTAAGAGCATCCTTTCAAACCCACACCTACTGTCAGTGTGTGTTTAGTTTGGATCTAATGCCTAAAAGTAATTCATGTGATTGTAATGGTGGGTCAACAGTTTGTGAAGGACTTTGTGAAGGTGTTTTGGTATTTTTTAGAACACCCATGTATGGCACCAAATGTGCACTTTATGTATTTTGTCTCATAATTAGTAATGGGTGTGACTATATGACCTTTGGCCATATAGTCTACATTCATCTAAACTTAGTCCATTGCTGTAAACTAGACCGGCAGTTCAGTAAGAAAAGTGATGTGATTTAACCTCCCTTTTGTTAAATGTTTGGTGTAATGAGGTTTATTGATTAATTAATCATCTCTCTTCACAGGTGCTCTCAGAGGGATATGTGTGAACGTGCCAACGAGCCTTACCGTTTTGCAGCCACGCTAAACCAGTGTGTGAAGGCCACTGTGTACCCTGACAGCATTGCGGTTTCTGAACCCAGCGTACCGGTAAAAAACTCTTACACATCTGCTCACATCTTTAGTCACACTTTTTATGCACTTTAGCTGAAAAGACTTTCTGTCTGCATTTTTTTATTTCGAATATTCAGTTTGATATCAGAGACAAATACGCAAATAAGTCATGTCATACAGTGGAATGTATTGTTAATTAAACATTTGTAATCATTATGAGACAGCAGCAAATACTGTTAAAAAGTCTGTTATATCCACCTAGATGCTAGTCTCGGGTTGGAACTGGCTCTCATCAGATTTGATTGTCTGTCACCCTGTCTTTTGTGTCTAAGAGAGTTAAGACTTACTTTTTACTTTGTTTACATTTAAATAGAAATTTGTATTACAAAACTCTTACAAAATCTGTTATTACTGAAAAATATTTTATTACATTATTGTATCTTTAAATAACAATAGAAAAACATCTAATAATTGTAATGCAGTATTATATATAATTATAACAAAGACTAATAATCCTAATAATACATCATTATAATTGTAATTATTATAATGATGATTAAATGATTATTATTGAATGATTATTATTTCATGTTAATAAAAAATAAGCCAATAAAAATGTTAACAAGATGATGATGATGCTTATTATTATTATTATTATTATTATTATTATTATTAGTAGTAGTAGTAGTAGTAGTAGTAGTATAGTAGTAGTAGTAGTAGTAGTATAGTAGTAGTAGTAGTATAGTAGTAGTATTAGTATAGTAGTAGTAGTATAGTAGTAGTAGTAGTAGTAGTAGTATAGTAGTAGTATTAGTATAGTAGTAGTATTAGTATAGTAGTAGTAGTATAGTAGTAGTAGTAGTAGTATAGTAGTAGTAGTAGTATAGTAGTAGTAGTAGTAGTAGTATAGTAGTAGTATTAGTATAGTAGTAGTAGTAGTATAGTAGTAGTAGTAGTAGTAGTATAGTAGTAGTATTAGTATAGTAGTAGTAGTATAGTAGTAGTAGTAGTATTTTATCATCACCATTTATATTGTTAGATAGAGAGAGAAATCATATCTGTATATAGATGAACAATGAAATTACATTCTCCTTTTGCTCTGCATATCCCAGATTGTTTGGATAGTTGCTGGGATCAAATGGTCAGTCATGAACACACTACAGACCGGTTAAAGGTCTCACTGAAGGACCAACATTGACTGTGTAGTGTGGATTTGAATAGTCTTCTCGTTGATAGCTCAAAGTTCTACTCACTAGGCTACCACAGTCTCAAACTGTATAATGTCTTTATTGCAGTTTTTAAATTGTTTCATTTGTTCTGTATGATTGCCGCAAAATTATTAAATGACCTTATGAACCATGCAAACTGAATCTAAACAAACCAGTGAAAGACATTTATCCAAACACACCTTCAGCAGTGCGACTTAACATTTAAAATTCAGCAAAGCAGACATGGAGTCATTCACTTTTGTGACTGTAAACACGAATAGGAATTCATTCCACATCGAAATGAGTAGATGTGCTGGGTGTGGGTGGACAGAGGGCCGTATGAGTGAACAGTGTGGAAGAAAGGTGCTTGTGTGGGTGAGATGGCAAAAAGTGCAAACGTGTAGGCCGATGTGCACGATTTGTTTAAGGAATCCAGGATTTTTAGCTAGTACGATTTGTTTTAGCTAGTAAAAGTCAACGGATCATTTTCTTTTCAGAGCTTTTCAAAGTACAGTGAAATTTCCCTATTTTGTTGTCTGCAAACGAGCAATATAGGTGAAAATGGAGGTGGCGAAGCATTCTGTCTTGGTGAAATATTTGAAGAAAGAAAAGGGGGGGGGGAGTACAGACTGAGTTTAAACACCAATCTGAATGATATGTTTGCCTTTAAATGAGCTGTTCCGTCGAGCAGTTTTCTACAACCCACCAACCGGGTCACTACTGCTCGGATGCTGGCAAACTGTCACCATGACAACAAAGCCCATCCGCACTGGGGTTGGGGGGGGGAGAAAGCTGCAAAAACAATCAAATTACCTTTATTAAAAATGCTGCTAGCAATTAGAAAGCATTACTCTCACACACGCACGCGACTAGTGTGAGGTGGAAAAAAGCAATGCACAAAATAAACATATTCCGAAAGTAACAAATTAATGACAATATACATATTAAAGAAAATATAGTAACACAGTGGTGGTATAAATAGGTGTGAATTACTTTAACAACTGTAGTATGTATATGTATGTGCACATATATCTACATATATCTATTAAAATGTACATCTATTATTGAAGTAGTCGTGTCCTGGTTGTTAGAGAACTGGGCGTGTGTGTGTGTATGTGTGTGTGTGCTTGTACTGCTTCGACTTGCTATTAAAATGAGCTTAAAACCGCTTAGCCTCACAATCCACAATGGAAAAGTAAATAGGGAATATAAAACAGGGAATATAAAACTGAGATTTCTATGATTATGTGATTATATGAGTTTAGGGGTTGATGCCTACATAGGGGATTATTTAATTATAAAAGGGTGGTTAAACAACAATATGAATGACTGTATGCACAGTGACTTGGTGTTTAGCAATAAATCCCGGGTTCAAGTCCAACCTGGGGCTATGCATGTTCTCCTTGTGTCCGCGTAGGTTTCCTTGCAAGCAGTCGAGTTAATTGGAGATATTAAAATTGTCCTGTGTGTTCATCTCTGTACCCTGCAACAGACTGGCAACTGTTAGGATTAAGCTGTGGTAAAACTAAATAGTCCGCGGAAGAAACGGATGGAAATAATTTGCTAGCTGTGTATGTACATAGTGATTTAAGCCCATGTGTTTTGTTTGCATTGGTTTGTAACCAGAAATGTGTTTGTACTTTAAGTTCGAATAAATAAATCAATCTTAACTTAAAATGTATGTTGAACAATTTCTTAATCCAATATTCTGCTGTAGAATGATGCTCGTCCTTTAACACTACAAAAAAAAAACCCTATTGTCTACCCAAACGTGCCCCATCTGCCAGCTAAACTAGGCAGTGCATTGGGACGTCCTCATATCATGGGTGAGCTCAGCTCAATCTGCCACCCGTTTACAGTATAAAAGCAGTCGTGCAAGTTCACAAGCAAGCATAAATAACAAAATCCTTCATTAGTCTCTCTCTCCGGCCTTTGTTTCCTTTTACCCGACAAGACTGTGCCTGCGCTTTCCGAGTAATTTGCTTCATAGACACTTTTCTGCAGTCTAGATGAAAAGGGCATGGAAAGCGTCCGTGACAGGTAGAACAGTTAATCAGACTGTGTTGCCAAGACGTTAGCGCTCTGAGTGTATGACCCAGGTCCTCGTCATGAGCTGTAAGACATGCAGGACAACTGAAAACTTCAAACAATTAGGTAAAATGCAAAGTAGGTACGGCAAACTTTACAAATGTCAGCACAGTCTTTATCCACGCGCTTCCAGCAGGCAGTGTTTCTTACACAAACTCACATACACAAACACACACTCACGTACTCGAATACACACACACACACACAGACTGTTGAACAGGAAATGTTTATTTATAGTGCACTCCAGCATCAGTGTGACTGCTCCCTGGAGAATGGCTTCAAAGCATACGTGTATGTGTGTGTGTGTGTGTGTGTGTGTGTGTGTGTGTGTGTGTGTGTGTGTGTGTGTGTGTGTGTGTGT
>JAOTRQ010082528.1:0-11386 GCA_028565875.1 Hoplisoma paleatum
TTTAGTAGCAAAATAATTGCGATTAATTTGCGATTAATTGCGATTAATTAATTACAGACCCTGTAATTAACTCGATTCAAATTTTTAATCGAGTCCCACCACTAGAACACATGTATCGACTTTCAGTGGGGGGAAAAGTATTCAGTCAGTCATCAACTGTGCAAGTTCTCACACTTAAAAAGATGAGAAAGGTGTTAGGGTGAAGCATCATGCTTTGGCGCTGTTTTTCTGCAAAGAAACCAGGACGAAATCAGTCCGTGTACATAAAAGACCGAATGGGACCATGTATTGTGAGTGCAAACCTCCTTCAAGGGCAATGAAGATGAAACATTGCTTGAGTCTTTCAGCATGACAACGATTCCAAGCACACTGCCAGGGCAACAAAGGGCAAAAAATAAGTGGCTTTATAAGAAGCATTTTAAGCTCCTGGAGTGGCCTAGCCAGTCTCCAAAACTCAACCCCATAGAAAACCTTTGGAGGGACTTGAAAGTCCATGTTACCCACCGACAGCCTCAAAACATTACAGGAACCTCTGCATGGAAGAATGGGCTAACCTTGTGAAGACTAATTTCACCTCAGTCACTGGTAACTTTTTTTAATAAACATATACAAAAAACTATATGAAAAACAATATGAATTTCTGAATGTTTTTTCTCATTTTGTCTCTCAACTATACGGTCAATTACAGGCCTGTCTTATCTTCTTAAGTAGCAGAAATTGCAATTTAATAGCAATAGAAATAGCAATTGGTGACTGACTAACACCCCCCCCCCCACACACACACACACACACACTGTATAGTGCCTTTCAAAATAAACATGGACACTACATAAGAATCAACAATAAGCAAAAAAACGTAATCTAATCTAACTTAAACCATGTGAGAAAAACCAGCCAAGTGAGGAAAACCCCCCACAAAATAAACAGTCAGGATAAACAGGCAGATAATATTCTTCACCCGGAAGAACTGCTCACAAGTTAAAATCCTGTTATTTCCTCCCGATATGCCGGTTCGTCTTTGTTTGAATTAAGTCCAAGCAAGGTCATGTCAACTGCTAATTGAAATCAGCTTGGCAAAGCTGGTGTTGGATCTACTGTCATTTGTTTAGAAGGATAATAATAGAAAGATAGAGAAAACACACAGCCCTGTTAAGTGCCAGTGCTGAGGTAGAAAAGCTCTTTTATATGATGCCCCACTTTGGCATACTGAACTTATAGCAAACAAATGCAAGGATATTTAGCTGCCACAATTTATCCAGTAGAAGGTCCAGAATTATAGTTTTAAAAGCAGAGCTAATGTCCACAAACACTACCCAAATATAGGTGTTTGTGACATCCAGATGTTGAAAGCCATACACCATAGCTTTAAGAGATCTCTCATATCACAGACGTAAGGGCAACCATGTCCATCTTCCTATAAATATCAATTTAGATGCAAATAAACCTTCTTTACTTTTTGTTGCTATTGACACGTAGTGGGAGGAGGGGGGGTTATGCTTCAACCAGTTAAATAAGGCTGAAACTAAACAGGGCTCACCTTTGGCGATCACACTAATAATAACATTTTTGAACCCCATGCTGTCCCGACTACCATCACATTCTTGCCCTCCTTGTCCTCAAACAAGATTGAAATAAACTGATTTATTAACATCTTCTCAGATTGTAGCATCTTTTCTTAATATCTCCTCCTAGTATATACTACAGCACTTACTTTCTGGTGTAGTTTTGTTATCTCATCAACTTTACAGTTAATTTGCAGATAAATCTTTCTTGGATCCATCAAGAGCTTGGTCTGTTTGTGTGTATGTATGACTATACTATCTTCAGTTTTTCTTTACACCATTTCTTGACTCTGGGTCATGGATGGCCTTAGCTTCATCACTCAGCGTAGTTGGGATTTGCTGCTTCTTGTTTGCATTCCTCTCATTATGTCAATTGCTTTTGTACTGTTTCGTTATGAAATTGTGTATTAGATAGAGAGAGCTTAGTTTTATGACAATTTACAGTACATCACAGAAAGTTCTAAATGGATTATTAATGACATTAGTTTAGGACTCCATTTCATCTCTTTTTTTGTTCCTTGTTTATTTGGGTTTCGGATTAAATTTCAGGATGAACCTAAAGCGCACTTAATGTGGCTTTCACTAAACTTTTGAATGCATATGTGAATGCTCAATGTTTCAGTCTTTTTTGCACAACTTGTGGTTTTCTAATAAGGAGCTTAAAAGCAATTCACAACAGGTGTTTAATCCAATTGATCAACAGTACAAAACTTCAAACAGATGTTCTCAGATGGACGTGGCCATTGAGCTTTAAATAGTATCATCAGTATTTATACACTTGAATGTAAATAGACTTTAAAAATGACAATATAAAAAAAAACTGTAAATATGAGACTTTATTGCCCCCCAAAAATGATAAGAAATATGTTGAAAATTGTTGTCATTGTATATAAATTAAATGCAAACTGAAACTACTACCTGAATAACAACATTAATCCAGTCACTGTGCCTTTGCATAAACATCACAGGTCTTGTTTAAACTACATGGATGACAATGCATTCAGGGTCGTTCGAGAACAACTGCTGAAGACTAGGGTACCCAATTGAAGTGACATGCAGTTTCTCCAAACCCAAATCCCATAGAAAACCTATGAAATCAACCAAGTCACCAGTTAATCATGTAACTTGTTTCCCAGAACCTCAATGACCTGAAAGATGCCCTTCAAGAGTGGAATGCCATGCCTCAGCAAACAATAAATCGACTAGTAAACATAATTTCACATCATTCTCAAGCTGTAATTGATGCTCAAATGCATTATACGTTACAGAGACATATTTGTTGGTGTATAGCCTCCACACTAGTCTGAAGTCCCCCGGGTTGAATCTTGGCATTGAAGATTAATTGGGTTGGATTTGGTAGTAGTTACCTCAATCCATAAAAAAACATTAACTATATAAACAGCAAAAGTTCCCTCAAATATGTGAGGAGTATAAATATAAACATTTGCAATAGCATCCAAGAAACAGAATATGTGAAAAGTACTTTATTTTTATATACGTTTTACCTTACTGCTGTTTTGTTTTCCTCCAGTGTGATAGATCGTCGCTTAAGCAGGTCTTTTATCGGAGACCTCTTAAGACCTCACAGTTGGATCACCGTCTGGTTTCCTCATTTAGGGTTCAAGAAACGCAAGAACACAAATACGCCCCAGTATTTGTGTTCATAAAGGTTTGTATGGAGTTAATTCAGTGCTAAAACTCGGCAAACAAACAGAACTTGATTTCTTTTATTAGGTATTTTTGTAAAAGAAAGGGAAAACATTGGAAAACTTGTGTGTGCAGACAAAGCAGTGCAGGTTGTTAATTAGTTCATGACATGTTTGTGACTCTTTTAAGCAGTAATATTCTAATACATGCAAGCACTCAAAAGAAACAAAAAATATAAGTAAATAAGTTTTTTTTTAAGTTGAAGCGCCACATTGTTATTGAAAGTTTTTTTATCAAGAGTTTAAGAGTTTTATCAACCAATTGTTTTGCATCACATCGTTAACCATTCTAGCTAAAAGGTTATCTCTAAATATTGGCTTAATACTGGGAATCTTATGTTTCAAAAACTGCGTTTGTGATTTTACTTCTAAAGTGTTACAACTAAAGTGTGATACTACTGTTTAGCCACCCAGATGATACTACCTTGAATATTCATGAGGTTATATTAAGGTATATTAAGGCAATCAGTTCAGTGCAAATCATTTTGGATTGTCTAACCTGCATCCATACTGTCCTTTGATAAAGCGTCCTTGTCACAAGACAAAACATTAAATGTTATTGCCAATGAAATGACACCGGTGTTACAGTTCTCACCTGGTTTCTGTGTTGACTGGGTTTTTTGCTGCTGTAGTTGGTGTTGGCACATGCATAACTATTTACCAAATTATTTTAGTAAATGAAAAAGGCTAATGAGTGTAGGCTATTAATAGTAATTTAAACCATCACACAGTGCACACTACACAATGGCAGATCCTATGCTTTGAACTCATCTTGTCATCTTAAGCTTCAAGACAGCCACCATTGTGCCAGTACATCAACATTCTACAAATTCAGCACTCAATTACTTCCGACTGGTTGCGCTCACACCCATCATGTAAAAGTGCTTTGAAAGACTGGTCCTCTCTTATTTGAATGCCTGTTTTCTAGTTACACGGGATCAGCATCAGTTAGCTTATCATAACAACAGTTCAATAGAAGATGCCATCTCCACCGCTCTTCACACTACTTTAACCCACCTGGACCATCCAAATATGTCAGAATGCTTTATACTGTCTTCAGTTCAGCAATTAATACAGTTTTTCTGTTTAAGCTTGTCCCAAATCCCAGTCAGCTTGGCATCAGCACTACTCTCTGTAACTTGATTCTTGACTGACTCACCAACAGACACCAGTCTATTAAGTTTGCCCACTTCCACTCATCCCCAATCACTATGAACACTGATGTGCCACAAAGCTGCATGTTGAGTCCTCTTTTATACTTTCTGATCACCTATGACTGTGTATCTGTTTATGTCTGAAATTATATAAACACGTTTGCAGACAAGGTGTTCGGCCTAATCAGAGGCAACAATGAAATTATTGGCCTATATAGAGGAGTTTCAGCATCTGGCTTTATAGTGTGAAGACAAGTTTGGTGCTTAATACTGACAGACTAAGGAAGAGCTTCTTACCCTCAGAACATTACCTTGCTGAACTAACTGTAATAAAATACATGCACATTCAATGTATGCCATATTTAACTCTTATCATTCTCAACAGTATATCTGTAGTTTATATATTAACAGGATTTTTAGCAAATTGTTCACGGCATTACTGCACTACACGCACAGTAACATATATACTGTAACAATCTTCTACACTTTATTTATCCTCACCCGTTACACATTTATCTAGCCGCTCTAATTACCTATTACATCACTGTCACCATGCACTTTAACTGCATTATATAGAAATTATCTTTATCTTGCACTTCTTGTTAGAGGTTACTGCATTTGTTGGGCTTTGTACTTCACTCTGCACAATGAAAATAAAGTTGAATCTAATCTAACTATGATCATGTACACCAAAGAATCTGCTTCCATAATTACCACAACAATAAATAATTAGAGATAATAAATACTGGGTGGAATGGATGAATATCATGTAGTGTAGCAAATGTCATGGTTGGTTACCTCATATTCCACCAGTCTCTTGTCTGAAAGGTCAGCCTTGTTTCCTGCTAGTGCAATGACTATATTTGGACTAGCTTGCCTCTGAAGCTCCTTTACCCAGGCCTTTGCGCGTTCAAATGTCTCCTTGAAAAAAAAAATTTCCTTAAAATTTCAAACTTTAAATTAAAACTTTACAGAATACAAATTATATGGAGTACAATTGAACAGCAGTTTTTAGTTGAAAAATTACTTTCATAGAATTAAAATATTAAAATCATACCAATACATACCGGCTTTGTAATGTCAAATACCACAATGGCTGCTTGGGCTCCACGGTAATACATTGGTGCTAAGCTGTGATAGCGCTCTTGCCCAGCCGTGTCCCAAATCTCAAACTTGACTGTAGTGTCATCCAGGCAAACTGACTGGGCCAAGAAGGCAGCTAGTGAAAGGTAAAGGAGATATATTGATGCAAAGTTAACACAGGTGCACATTAGCAAATTGCATTAATGTACAATTTACCAATAAAACATTATTTGCACCTGTGACTGTTAAGCATAAAAAGTGACCAATTATAAATATACCTCCTGCGTTTTCAGAGCTGACAGATTTTTTCTTTTTCATTTCAGGCAATGGCAAAACAGAAAAGAGTGTTCTGCTGTGGTGATAGCACAAGATCTGTGTCCCTATATGCTCAGCTAACGCTCCTACACTATCACACTTAGTGTGGGAGAGATCATTCGCACAACCATTGTATAATACAAACCTAGCCAATACATCTGCATTGTCATTTCTGGAGCTTTCAGACACAATAACTTAGCTTATAAACTAACTACATTTTATTATGTACATTGCCCAACAAAACATAAAACAGGCCAATTGACATTGCTCCATGCTCCATGCTAAGGCCACCCTGTTGCCAATGAGGCTGATAAGGTTTTTCATGACTGTTTTGCCTCCACTTAATTAAAGGTGCTTGAGACATCACAAAAACAATTTGGGCAACTGCTGGAACTTTGTTTGATGCTGGTCCAGAAAATTTTTAAAAGATGACTGCCAGAAGACAAAATAACCTTAACATAATCTGTAGAGCACAAACCTGTGCAAGTTCCACTGAACACTCAAAAGACCAAAGTGATACTGTCACAAAGTAGTTGCAAAAAAGGTAAACAGTTGTTCAAATCAGAATGTCATACAGTCATAGCAGTGCATGGTAGTATCTGTGTGTGTTTGCGCAGAGCATTAAATACAATAAAATAACGGCCAGATAGCACGTACAATGACAAATACTCAATTTGTTTGATTTCCTATTAAAAATTTATAAAAACAAATAAGTAAACTATAATAGTAAAATTTTGAATAAACTTCAAATAATTAAATACTTTGTTTAAAATTGAGACTTTCTAAAAAGTGAAGAATTCTTGATGGAGGAATCTTCTCGAACAGTTCCTTAATGCTTTCAACTTTTTCAAAAGTTCTTTGATGGCTGAAACTGTAGGACACTCAAATAAAATATGTTTGACTGTTAGAAGCACAAGCTGGTGCCTGCTCTCCAACCAGCAGGTGTCGATGGGTAAGGGCAGTGTGACCGGTAATAACTGTCTGATCGTGTCTATTTAAGAAGTCGCGATTGTGTATGATATTGAGGTTTGGAGTTATTTCGTACAATTTGTTTTGAGTGTTATTCTATGTCTTCTTGCCATTTTATTTTACAGTATTTTTTTAATTTCTGGGTAAGCATTCTGATTTGAAGAGGGGGTTGATTTGCTTCAACATACAGAATAGTTACAGGAGATGTTCTAAAAGCCCCCAGGATGAGTCTGAGCACTTGGTGGTAGACTGCATTTAGTGGTTTTAGGTATGAGGGTCTGGCAGTTCCATAAACTGTGCAACCATAATCAAACCGAGGACGGATGACAGCAACAAAAAGGTGCCTCAAGAGTCGCATATTTGCTCCCCATTTGGTATTGGCGAGAACTTTTACAATGTACAGGGAGTTCAGGCATTTCTTTTTAAGGAACTGGATTTGAGTCTTTAAGGTGAGCTTGGAGTCTAGCCACAGCCCTAAAAAGTGGACTGACTTCTCTACTTTAATAGGTTTATCTTCTAAGAGCAGTCAAGGCTCTGGGTGTAGTGACCTCATGGTGCAAAAATGACAGCAAATTGTTTTTGATTTGGACAACTTGAAGCCATTTTGGAAAGTCCATTTTTGTATTTTGTTTATGGATAGTTGGAGAGTTCGTTCTATGTGGGCCATATATCGGCATCTAGTGCTAATGCAGAGGTCATCCACATAATGACAGATCATGATATTTGGGTCTAGGATTTGGGCAATTTATTGATTTTTATATTAAAGAGAGTTACAGACAGTACACCACCCTGAGGGACTCTCTGCTCTTGATGGTACAAGTCAGAGTGGGTATTATTTTATTCTCACTCTAAAGAGATGGTTGTTAAGATAATTAGAGACAAAGATGGGAAGCTGTCCTCGGAGTCCCATACTACTTAAATCCTCTAAGATTCCATGTCTCCACGTAGTATCATCTGCCTTCTCCATGTCGAAGAATATCACGAATGTATTTTTACCAAGGCAGCTTGTGAGAGCAATCGGTCTATAACTGTTTGGGTCAGATGGGTCTTTTCCTAGCTTAAGAATAGGAATAACCTCTGCTTCCTTCCAGAAATTGGGGAAGTTTCCTGATAACTAGATGTTGTTGATGCGCTGTAAGAAATGGAGAAGGAAGGAATGAGACAGGTGTTTCAGAAACTGATATCGGATTTGGTCTGGGCCCATAGCAGAATCATGTGAACTGTTTATTGCCAGTACCAGTTCTTCCATCGTGAAAGGATTGTTGTATGATTCATTATTATTGGATTTGAAGCAGATGGAGGCCATCTCTCTGGAACGTCTTATCTCATAAATATCCTGATGGTAGTTTGCAGCAGATAAAGTTGATTGAAAGTGTGCTGCCAAGGCATTTGCAATTTCTTTTTCAGTGGTTAGGAGATGGTCTTTGGTTTGAATGTGATATAGATGAGATGACTTGCCTTTGTTCTTCATGTTTTTAATCATATTCCATACTAGCCTTGTTGGGGAAGTCATTTTCAGCTTGGAAACAAATGCCTCCCAGGAACGTCTTTTAGCTTGATTAATAATCCTCCGAGCAGATTTGCCCAGCAGATTTTTAAGAGAATCAGGTTTTGTGTAGTAGGTTGTTTGTTAAAATTCCTTTCTGCTTTGTATTTTAATAGCAGTTTTGCAGTTTTCATCAAACCAAGGGTTTTGAGGTTTCCTGGGTTTTATTGAGGATTTGGGAATTGATTCTGCAGCTGCCTGTAGGAGGATGTCCGAGAACTGCTTCATTGATTCTTGTCCAGTTGGGTCAGTATGTTGAAGTTTTTGTTCGCATAGAGTTCTAAAAATGGCCAGTTGGCTTTTTTAAAGTTTCATTTCTGATTAGGTGATGTATTTTGTCTGTTCGTTATGCTGATAATCAGGGGGAAGTGGTCACTTCCACAAAGGTCATCCTCTTTTTGCCAAGTCATGTCAGTATGCTCAGGAGAGCAAATTGACAGATCAATAGCAGAGTATACCCCATGTCCTGGATGTAGGTATGTGTTGGCCCCTGTATTTAGTAGGCATAGATTGCTTGAAATAAGCAATAATAATAAGTTGTTCAATCAGTCTACCTTTGGTGTTGATTTTGTCACTGTCCCACAGTGTGTTGTGGCTGTTAAAATCACCTAAAATGAGAATAGGAGGGGGTAACTGTTCAATAAGTTTGTTTAGATCCTGGCTAGAGCACTTGAAATCTGGAGGAGGGTATACAGAACATAGGGTAATAGTCTTCTGGAGAGAGATGCGGATTGCAGTTGCTTGGATGTTTGTTGCCAAGGAAATTGAACTGTGAATGATGTTGTTTTTTGCAAAAATAGCTGTGCCTCCTGATGGGTAGTGAGGAGTTGAGTGAGAGGTAATGTCGCTTGAGTATCCGTTCAAATGGGGAGAGAAGGATGGATTTATCTTGATTTCTTGCAGGCAGAAAGCAACAGGATCTATTTTTTCTGTCATTGGATCTCTGGGAAGTTTGCACGGAGACCTCGACAGTTCCATTGGATAAACTTGCTTTGGGCCATTATGTAGGGAAGATTGGTGGGTTGGTCCGGTGTCTAATTCTCTGGGATGGGCTACGGGATTTGGGCTTTGGGGCTTACGACATTTCAATGTCTCTTATGGCTTCTTTTCTTTTTTCTTTGGTTTTTCTCGCATTTCAGTTGCGGTAGCATGTTATGTTTGTCTGAGTTTCTCTACTTTGGACTTTCCTCATTTGGGTAATCTCTGCAAATGTCTGAAAACTGGGAGATTTCTGGTTATCTTTCTTGCTTCAGCATAACTTATTTGTTTACGGTAGCGGATCTTTCGAATTTCCTTTTCTTTTTGCCATACTGGACAGTCTTTTGCTGCAGCATTATGGTCACCAGAGCAATTTGCACATTTGGGTTGATTTTGACATCCAGGGCCATGATCATCCTCACCACAGTTGTAGCAGATGTTGTTATTTCTGCAGTTTGTGGCAACATGACCGTACTTCTGGCACTTGAAACATCTTAAAGGGTTTGGAATATATAAATCGACTGAGATCTTCAAGTATCCAATATTTATTTTGTCAGGGAGGTAGGTGATGATGTAGGTATTAGTTCTAAAAGTCTTTTCTAGTCTCTTGATAACTATCCGCTTGACTTTGGTAATTCCCTGACTTTCTAGTTCCACCTCGATTTCAGCTTCTTCAATCCCCTCAAGCTCTTTTGTGCGAATCACACCCCTGCTACTGTTTAAGACGGGATGCAAATGAGCTTTGCAATTTATGCCTACTAATTTAGATATGCGAAGGAAATTTTCAACCTGGTTTTTTTGTCACATTCTATTAATATCTGATTTGATTCAAGCTTTTTTAACATTTTTGACTGTACCAGCAATACCTTTGATAGCCTTATGTATTGCAAAAGGTGATAATTTCGTCAAAGGAAAGTCTGGTGTTAGAGATTCTAGAACAGAGGTCACTAACAGGTGGACCGCGGTCCGGGTCCGGACCCAGACGCTGTCCCATACGGACCCGGACCGACAGCCAAAACAGAAAGTTATGATATAAATCCGGACGGAGCGCTTGTGTTTTACTCGGCGCTGCTTTTGTAGACTTTACGGTAGCGGCCTGTGAACGAAGAAACTCGCAGACAAATTGCATACGAGTTTCCACGTGATACCACTCAACCAATCAAGTCTGTGAATTCCAGGAAGTAATTGCGACACTCCAGTGCAGACGGATGAGAGAGTTAGAGGCAAGCTAGTGAAGAAAACAGCGAATTTAAAGAATACTAAAAAAGGCAGAGATACAGACGACAGCGCTGGAAAATTGAGGAAAACACCGGCGAGAAACAAAGGTAGAAAAAAATAGACAAATGGCGTTCTCCAAAAAAAGAAAAGTGGACAGCGAAAACAGAGCATTTAATCCGGAATGGACAGTCATTTCTGTTCATACTTCCCACTGGGAGCACTAAACCCGTGTGTCTCATATGTTCAGAAACTGTGGCACTTATTAAAAGTGCCAATGTAAAACGCCATTATGAGACAAAGCATAAAGGTTTTGAACAAACATACCCACTTAAATCTGAGGTAAGATCAAATAAAATAAGTCGTCTCAGAGCCCAATATGACCAGTCCACCAGAATCCTGAGCCACACATTCACTGCCCAACAACGTGCTCATGAGTGTTCCCTCAGAATTGCTTGGATTTTGGGCCAACACAAAAAGCCATTTGCTGATGGAGAGGTTGTCAAGGAATGCATGAGTGCAGTAGCTGAAACACTAATTGAGGGAAAACAAAAACAAGAGCTTTGTGATAAAATAAAGCAAATACCCATGTCAGCATCATCTGCCACGAAGAAAAGTGAAGTATTGACCCAGGATGTGCTAACCCAGCTAGATGAAGCCATGCATAGGGCACCATGTGTAGGTTTAGCTGTGGATGAGTCCACTGACATGTGTGACAATGCTCAGTTGTTGGTGTATGTCAGGTTTTTCAACACAGAACAGAAAGCATTTAGTGAAGACCTGTTAGGTGTCACTCCCCTTCAGACCAGTACAAGAGGAGAAGATATCTACCTGGCCATTAAGGCAATGTTATCAAAG